>CAUYQU010025801.1:0-13233 GCA_963574635.1 Cheracebus regulus
TCTCCAGCATCTGTTGCCTCCAGAGTTTCTAATGATTGCCATTCTAACTGGCATGAGATGGTATCTGAATGTAGTTTTGATTTGCATTTCTCTAATGACCAGTGATGATGAGCATTTTTTCATATGTTTGTTGGCCTCATATATGTCTTCTTTTGAAAAATGTCTGTTCATATCCTTTGCCCACTTTTGAATGGGTTTGTTTGTTTTTCTTGTAAATCTGTTTACGGTCTTTGTAGATTTTGGATATAAGTCCTTTGTCAGATGGGTAGATTGCAAAAATTTTTTCCCATTCTGTTGGTTGCCAGTTCACTCTAATGATTGTTTCTATTGCTGTACAGAAGCTGTGGAGTATAATTAGATCCCATTTGTCTACTTTGGCTTTTGTTGCCAAGGCTTTTGGTGTTTTAGTCATGAAGACCTTGCCTATGCCTATGTCCTGAATGGTTTTGCCTAGGTTTTCTTCTAAGGTTTTTATGGTGTTAGGTCTTAGGTTGAAGTCTTTAATCCATCTGGAGTTAATTTTAGTGTAAAAAGTGTCAGGAAGGGGTCCAGTTTCTGCTTTCTGTACATGGCAAGTCAGTTTTCTCAACACTATTTATTAAACAGGGAATCCTTTCCCCATTGCTTGTTTTTGTCAGGTTTTTCAAAGATTCGATGGTTGTAGATATGTTGTGTTGTCTCTGAGGCCTCTGTTCTGTTCCATTGGTCTATATCTCTGTTTTGGTAGCAGTACCATGCTGTTTTGATTACTGTAGCCTTGTAGTATCGTTTGAAGTCCGGTAGTGTGATGCCTCCAGCTTTGTTCTTTTTGCTTAGAATTGACTTGGCTATGCGGGCTCTCTTTTGGTTCCATATGAAGTTTAAGGTGGATTTTTCCAGTTCTGTGAGGAAGGTCATTGGTAGCTTGATGGGGATAGCATTGAATCTGTAAATTACTTTGGGAAGTATGGCCATTTTCACGATATTGATTCTTCCTAACCATGAGCATGGAATATTTCTCCATCTGTCTGTGTCCTCTCTTATTTTGTTGAGCAGTGGTTTGTAGTTCTCCTTGAAGATGTCCTCTACTTTCCTTGTTAGTTGTATTTCTAGGTATTTTATTCTTTTTATAGCAACTGTGAATGGCAGTTCATTCTTGATTTGGGTCTCTTTAAGTCTGTTATTAGTGTATAGGAATGCTTGTGATTTTTGCACATTGATTTTGTATCCTGAGACTTTATCGAAGTCACTTATTAGTTTCAGGAGATTTTGGGCTGAGATGATGGGGTCTTGTAAATATACAATCATGTCGTCTGCAAATAGAGACAATTTGACTTCCACCTTTCTTATTTGAATATGCTTTATTTCTTTTTCTTCCTTAATTGCTCTGGCTAGAACTTTCAATACTATATTGAATAGGAGTGGTGAGAGAGGGCATCCTTGTCTAGTGCCAGATTTCAAAGAGTATGCTTCCAGTTTTTGCCCATTCAGTATGATATGGGCTGTTGGTTTGTCGTAAATAGCTTTTACTATTTTGAGATATGTTCCATCAATACCAAGTTTATTGACAGTTTTTAGCATAAAGTGCTGTTGAATTTTGTCAAAGGCCTTCTCTGCATCAATTGAGATAATCATGTGGTTTTTGTCTTTGTTTCTGCTTATGTGGTGAATTACGTTTATAGGCTTGCATGTGTTGAACCAGCCTTGCATTCCCAGGATGAAGCCTACTTGATCATGTTGGATAAGCTTTTTGATGTGCTGTTGCAACCGGTTTGCCAGTATTTTATTGAAGATTTTTGTATCTATGTTCATCATGGATATTGGCCTGAAGTTTTCTTTTCTTGTTGAGTCTCTGCCAGGTTTTGGTAACAGGATGATGTTGGTCTCATAAAATGATTTGAGGAGGATTCCCTCTTTTTGGATTATTTGGAATAGTTTCAGAAGGAATGGTACCAGCTCCTCTTTGTATGTCTGGTAGAATTCGACTGTGAACCCACCTGGACCTGGGCTTTTTTGGGGTGGTAGGCTCTTAGTTGCTGCCTCAACTTCTGCCCTTTTTATTGGTCTATTCGGGGTTTCAACTTCTTCGTGGTTTAGGCTTGGGAGGATGCAAGCGTGCAGGAATTTCTCCATTTCTTCCAGGTTTACTAGTTTTTGTGCATAGAGTTGTTTGTAATAATCTCTGATGATGGTTTGTATTTCAGTGGAATATAAGGTTATATAAGGTGAATATAAGGTGATATCCCCTTTATCGTTTTTTATTGCATCTATTTGATTATTCTCTCTTTTCTTTTTTATTAATCTAGCTAGTGGTCTATTTTGTTGATCTTTTCAAAAAAACCAGCTCCTGGATGTATTGATTTTTTGAGGAATTTTTTGTGTCTCTATCTCCTTCAGTCTGCTCAGTTATGAGCTTTATTTTCTTCATATGTTTGTTGGCTTTTTGTATGCTTCTTTTGAAAAGTGTCCTTGTATTTTTGCCCACTTTTTAATGGGGTTGTTTTACTCTTGTAAATTTGTTTAAGCTCTTTATTGATGCTGGATATTAGACCTTTGTCAGATTCATAGTTTGCAAAAATTTTCTCCCATTATGTGTGTTGTCTATTTGATCTGTTGTTAATTTATTTTGCTGTGTAGAAGCTCTTAAGTTTAATTCAAGCTCACTAATTCCTTTTTTCTGCTTGATAAATTCTGCTATTAAATGACTTCAATACATTCTTCAGTATACTAATTGCATTTTTTAGCTCTAGTATTGTTTCTTGCTTCTTTTTTTATTATTTCAATCTCTTTGTTAAATGTATGGGATAGAATTCTGAATTCCTTCTCTGTGTTATCTTGAACTTCTCTGTGTTTCCTCAATAGAGGTATTTTGAGTTATTTGTTTGAAAAGTTATGTATCTCTGATTTTGATTAGTCACTGGTGCTTTATATATTTCACATATTTTCCTAAATGGTTGTGATGCTGGCAGATATTCTTCAGTGTCTAGGCATTGAAGAGTTAGGTATTTATTACAGTCGTCACTCTCTGGGCTTATTTGTGCCCATCCTTCTTGAGAAGGCTTTTGAGATATTTGCAAAGAATTGGTCATTGTCACCTAAGCTGTATCTGCTTTAGTGGGTAACCGAAGCCCAGTAATGCTATAGTTCTTGCAGACTCATTGAGGTACTGCCTTGACTATCTTGGACAAAACCTGTCAGAATTTTCTGGATTGCCAGACAGATTCTTTTTCTCTTCTCTTTCTTCCAAACAAACAGTGTATTTATCTCTCTGTTCTAAGCCATCTAAAGCTGAGGGTGGAGTGACACAAGCACCCCTGTGGCCACCACTACTGTGACTGCTCTAGATCACACCTGAAGCCAGTATAGCCCTGCAGCTCACTCAAGTCCTGTTGGAACCACTTCCTGGCTACTGCCTGTTTGCTCAAGGCCTTAGGGCTCTACAAACAGGAAGTGGCACTTGTTACCTTTCCTTCAGAATGGTGAGGTCTCCTAGGCTCTAGGAGTGTCCAGAAGTGCCATCCTAAAGCCAGGGACTATGGAAAAACAAAACAAAACAACAACAACAAAAAACCTTAGAAGTCTACCTAGTGTTCTATTGCACTGCAGCTCAGCTCACACTCATACCATAAGGTGCAGTCCTTCCCACTCTTCCCTCCTGTTTCCAAAGGCAGAGTAGCCTCCCCCAGTAGCCACCACCATCCTAGAGCATGAGGAGTACTGCCAGAATCCTACAGGTTCAAGGGCTCTTAAGTCAGCTTGTGATGAATGTTGTCTCACCTGGGACTCGCCCTTTATGGCAGTGGGCTCCCTTGAGGCCTAGCATATGTCCAGAATCCTGTCCAAGAGCCAAGGTCTGAATCTCATACTCCAAGAGCCCACTTAGTTCTCTACTACCCTGTGTGAGCTGGTACCTAAGGAGTAAAACAAAATCTCCTTTACTTTTCTCTCTGCTTTTCTCAAGCAGTAGGAGTTTTGCCCCATAGCCACCATAGCTGGGAATGTGCTGAGTCTCAACTGAAACCAGTAAGTCTTAGAATCTTACCTAAGGCCCGTGGCCTACTACCTGGGTATTGCTGTTTGTTGTTCAGGGCCGAAGGTCTTTTTGGTCAGCAAGTGATGGGTTCTCCCAGGACTGGATTCTTCTGTTTAAGGCAGTGGGTTCCCTTTTGGCCCAGTGTATGTCTAGAAATGTTTTCTGATAGCTAGAGCCTGGAAAGGGAGCGACATGACTCTGACTGCTGCCCCAAACTACTGTGGCTGAGCTGGTATCTAAGATGCAATACAAAGTCATCTCTGCTCTTCTCTCCTAAAGTGGAGGAAAGGGGTCTCTTTTGGAGCCATAAGCTGGGGGCTTTGGGGAAAGTGGTACAAGACCCCCTTAACTGTTCCAGCTGGCATCTGCACATTTGAGAAAACAGCCACCTTGTCTAGTCTTTTCAGGCTGGCTATGGCAGGTAAATAATTTTTTCAGTCAGCCTTTCTAGAAATTCTGGGTGGGCTGGCTGGTGGAGTCCATAGAAGGGTCTGTTGCTGGAATCCTCAGGATGACTGACCTGGTGCCTATGTCAGTAGTGATGGGCCTGACACCTGGTTCCACAGCAACTGACTTTATGCCTGGGTCCACAAGTGTGGGACTGTGGCCTGGGTCTGAATTTTTAACCTAGTGCCTGGGGCCTTGGGCACTTACCTTATGCTAGGGTCAGTCTAGATCCTGGGTCTTCGGGGGCTGGCCTGGAGACTGGGGCTATTATAGGCTGGACTAACCTAGTGCTGGAGTAGGCCTGGAGCTTGCAACCATGGGGCTCAGTCTGGAGGCTGGGTCCACAGAGCCTGGCCTGTTGCTGAGGTAGACCTAAAGCCTGTGGCCATGGGGGATGGCCTGGTACTATAGTTCATAGAAGCTGGTGTGCATGTTTCTGGGGTTCATAGTGAAGTTGAATGTCCACTTGACTTTTCTTCTCGCACAGTGAAGTTGAGTGTCCACTTTACTCTTCTTCAGGGAGGATATCTGTCTCTGCAGTGTGCTATATGGACTTGGGGGAAGGGCAAAGTGGATAGTGTGAAACTGTCCTTCCTACATTATTCCAGTATCTATTTTTTATTTCTATGCTCTGTCTAGGTGCTATAATCTTTCATCAGGATTCCTTAGCTTTTGTGGAAGTTTTTTCAGGCATGGATGTGAGACAGTCAGATGGGAAGGGCTCCCTGGCAGAACCTCCAACTGACTTGCACACTGGGAGGAGCGCACACTGGGACAGAGCCACAGAAGTTTGTGCCTTTTGCAGTGGGGAGGAGCCTGACCCCTCCTCTTCCTATGTGGAATCTGGGATTCAAGCTGCAAGGCAGGAAACACACTAGTAGGAACTCTGGCCTTGTGGAGAGTACTGTTCCCCCTTTTTTTCACTTCATCCAATAAAACCCTGCCTTCCTCACCCTTCAAATAGTCTGTGAGCCTAAATCTTCATGGCCATGGGACAAGAACCTATCTTTAGCTCAACTGAGGAAAATCTTGCAATAGATGGTTGTTGAAGTTTCTGTGAGGAAAGAAGCACTGAAAACATCTATTCTGTCACCTTGTTGACTTCAATCCTCTATTTTCTACTTTCTAAGTGAGGAATTTGAGAGTATTTGAGTAGGCCACTCTTACAGCAACATTGGAAGAAGATAATTTGTGAGCTCTTAAACTGGAAGATGGAGGGTTATTTTTTTCTTTTGCTTGTTTTTTGTTTTTTCTCATGTGGACTGGAAACTCCAGGGTTAACTCAAGATAAAATTGAAGCTCCACAGGAAGTCAAACAGCTTCTATCTTTCATTTATCCTAATTTCATCTTATTAACTATTAGAGAGCCAGAGGCTCTACATTAGTTGGTAAAGAAAGTACTACGGAATCCTCAGGAGAGTTCTATGCAGAGAGCCCTGCATAGAAATTCAATATTACTTTTTTTTTTTTGCCAAACCAATAAAAATCAGGTATTCTGAGGATAGTCCTCCAGATTGGAGAGATGTCACACACCGACCTAATTAGTCTTTCCCATAATTCTCATTTCAAAATTTCAGATTTTGTTTGATTGAACTGAAACAGAACTTATTTTCTTGTTTTTGTTTTTAATAAACAAATGTATTGGCATGTACATTCAGAAAAGTGCACAGTGCATAGATCATAAATGTGAAGCTCAGTAAAGTTTCACAAAGCAAACAAACCTATAAAAGCAGCAGTCATATCAAGAAACAGGATGCTTTCAGCATTTCCAGAACCCTGGAATCCCTTCTGTGTGCCCTTCTCATCAATTCCCCCCATCATTTTTCATTGCATTGTTTTCCTTTTTGTCCTTATTGAATTTTAATAGTTCTTTGGATATTCTAGATACAACTCTCTTATCAGATATATGATTTGTAAAAGTTTTTTCTATTTTGTGGGTTTCATTTCTTGATGGTGTCCTTTGAAGAACAGAATGTTTTAATTTTGATGAAGTTCAGTGTAGTACCTATTATTTTCTTCTGTCTTTTGTGCTTTGTCATATGTAAGAAATGACTGATGGGAAGTCATGAAAATTTAAGCCCATATTTTCTTCTAATGATTTTATAGTTTTATCTCATATGTTTAGGTCTTTGATTTATTTTGGGTTAATTTTTGCATATGGCCTTGGTTAATGGTTGTTATTAGTTATTTTGCATATGAATGTCTAGTTGTCTCAGCAACCTTCATTGTAAAGATGATCCTTTCCCCACTGAATTTTCTTGGCACTTAATTGAAAATCAACTAGAGAGATAGTAGGTGGATAGATAGATAGACAGATAGGAAGGGAGTTTAGTCCATTTTTTCATGGTGCAGCCCTTCTGCCATGTGAGGATACAGCATTCTTCCCCTCTGGAGTCTGCAGCAACAAAGCACAACCTTGCAAGCAGAGATGGAGCTCTCACCAGACACCAAACTTGCCAGTGCCTTGATTTTGGAATTACAGCCTCCAGAACTTTGAGACATAAATTTCTGTTCTTGTAAATTACCAAGCCACAGGTATTTTCTTATAGCAGCACAAGTGAACTAAAACAAATCTGTAGGTCAATTTTGGAAAGTTTTGCATTCTTAAAATATTAAATATCATGATCAGCATGGGATGATTTTCTGTTTATTTAGGTCTTCTTTAATTTTTCAACAATTTTGTTGTTTCAGGGTATAAGTTTTGCACTTCTTTTGTTAAATTTATTCTTAAGTTTTCAATAATATTGTAAGTGGAATTTTAAAAATTTTATTTTGTACTTGTTTACTGCTATTCAATCTCCTTCCATCTCATTCTGCCTCCTTGATGTTGGGTGACCTTGACACTACCCTGGTGAGGGAATCAATCAAGTACTACTTACTTCCTTCAGGCAGAAGTGGAAGATCAGCTTCCTGCTGGGCCCTATTGACAGTACTAAATGAGAGAATCCCAGTTCTTCTGCCCCTACCAAGTGGGAGATGGAAGACCAGTCTCCTGCTCAGGAGATAAGAAGATTAGCCCCCTGCTTGGCCCTGCTGTATCATCTGCTTCTTTGGAGGTAGTAATGGGGGTGCAGGGGTCTGGAATATCAGCTGGAAGTGGGTCTGTATATTTTTCATTGATTTTTTACTAGAGTGGGGTGGGAATTGCCAGAAATATTTCCTTTTGTTAGCTTATTTTTTCCCCAGGTCTTTGAATATGGAGAACAGACTTTTCTTGCAACATTCCATTGTCTGCTCATTATAGTTCTAGGTAAAAGACTTTTTGAGTGGCTTGTTTAGGATATGTTAGGAAAATCAGCAAGCACAGGAAACTCTCCACCTTGTCATTTCTCAAGTTCCAAGGTCCTGGCAGCCTGCCTTCTCCTTTCTTTCAGAGCCTTCCTATGCTTGTTGGTTGTTAGATCCAACATTTTTTAGTTGTAAGTAGTAGGACCTAGGGGCAATAGATTACTTAATCTTGGCAAAATTGGAAGTTATCTTTACCATTTTATAAGAAAAACTGTTTCATTGTATTCTTATCGGTAGGCATCATGTCCTGAAAGGAAAATCAAAAATAAGTTTAACTAAAATTCTTCATCTTAACATTAACTCCTAGAACTTCTGGGCTAAAGGGGGTCTTACATAATCTAGTTTCACTTTCTCATTCTACAGTAGAAAAAAACAATGTTAAAAAGAAATTTACAAGAAAAAAAAAAACCCCATCAAAGAGTGGGCGAATGACATGAACAGACACTTCTCAAAAGAAGACATTTATGCAGCCAACAAACATATGAAAAAAAACTCATCATCACTGGTCATTACAGAAACGCAAATCAAAACCACATTGAAATACCGTATCCTGCCAGTTAGAATGGTGATCATTAGAAAATCAGGAGACAATAGATGTTGGAGAGGATGTGGAGAAATAGGAATGCTTTTACACTGTTGGTGGGAGTGTAAATTTGTTCAACCATTTTGGAAGACAGTATGGCCATTCCTCAAGGATCTAGAACTAGAAATACCATTTGATCCAGCAAACTCATTACTGGGAATATACCCAAAAGCTTATAAAACATTCAATTATAAAGACACATGCACACGTATGTTTATTGTGGCACTGTTCACAATAGCAAAGACTTGGAACCAACCCAAATGCCCATCAATGATAGACTGGATAAAGAAAACGTGGCACATATACAACATGGAATACTATGCAGCCATAAAAAAGGATGAGTGCATGTCTTTTGCAGGGACATGGACGAAGCTGGAAACCTCATTTTCAGCAAACTGACGCAAGAACAGAAAACCAAACACTGCTTGTTCTCACTCATAGATGGGTGTTGAACAATGAGAACACATGGACACAGGGAGAGGAATATCATACACCAGGGCTTGTGGGCAGGTTGGGGGGTTAGGGGAGGGATAGCAAGGGATGAGGGGATTGGGGAGGGCTACCATTAGGAGAAATACCTAATGTAGATGATGGAGGGAATGGATGCAGCAAACCACCATCACATGTCTATACCTATGTAACAAATCTGCATGTTCTTCACATGTACCCCAGAGCTTAAAGTATAATAAAAAATAAAATAAATAAATGCTGATATAAAAAATGCAATGATTCAGAATCAGAAAAGCAGAATAATAGCTTCCTTTGACTAAAACATAGTAGTCAGAACTCTTGGTCAAAATCGTGGAGATGTCACAGATAATTCTAGCTTACATTTGACATTTAGAGAATGATTACATATGTATGTATATATATTATATATGTATATATATATAAACTGACAAATCATAATTATTTGCATTTATGGGGAATCGTGATGTTTTCATATATGTATACAATAAGGCATAATTAAATCAAGCTAATTAACATATCGATTACCATGCTTACCTATTTTTTTATAGTTAGATATTTGAAATTTACTCTTAGTTATTTTTAATTACATATAAGACATTATTATTGACTGTTGCAACCTTATGGTTCAATAGGTCTCAAAACCTCTTCCACCTGTCTATATAAAACTTTGTAGCCTTTGATGAATAGCTCCCCAGTCCCTCTACCCCACCTCAGCCTCTGGTAAACATCATTCCCCTTTTTACTTCTGTGAGTTCAACTTTATTAGATTCCTCATATAAGTGATATTATGCCATATTTGTCTTTATGAGCCTGGCTTATTTCACTTAGCAAAATATCTTACAGATTAATCTATGTTGTCACAAATGACAGGATCCCACCCCCATTTTAAAAGCTGTTTAGTATTCCACTGTGTATATATACCACATTTTCCTTTTTTTTTTTTGAGACAGAGTCTTACTCTGTTGCCAGGCACCAGGCTAGAGTGCTGTGGTGTGATCTCGGCTCACTACAACCTCCACCTCCCGGGTTCAAGCAATTCTTCTGCCTCAGCCTCTCAAGTAGCTGGGACTACAGGTGTGTGCCACCACACTCAGCTAATTTTTGTATTTTAGTAGAGACGGGGTTTCACCATGTTGGCCACGATGGTCTAAATCTCTTGACTTTGTGATCTGCCTGCCTTGGCCGCCCAAAGTGCTGGGATTACAGGCATGAGCCACCGTGCCCAGCTTTTTCTTTTTTCTTTTTAGATGGAGTCTCACACTGTCACCTGGGCTGGTATGCAGTGGCATGATCTTGTCTCACTGCAACCTCTGCCTCCTAGTTAAAACAATTCTCTTGCCTCAGCCTCCTGAGTAGCTAGGATTACAGGTGCCCACCACCATCTCCCACTATTTGTTGTTGTTGTGTTTTTAGTAGATTTGGGGTTTCGTTGTGTTTTTAGTAGATTTGGGGTTTCATTGTGTTTGCCACACTGGTCTCATAGTCCTGACCTTGTGAACCGCCTGCCTCGGCTTTCCAAAATGCTGGGATTACAGGTGTGAGCCACTGCACCCATCCTATACCACATTTTCTTTATCTGCTCATCCACTGATGAATAATCAAGTTTTTTTTCATATCTTGTCTACTATGGGAAATGTTGCAACAACCATGAGAGTGCAGATATCCCTTCCACATACTGATTTCAGATATTTTGTGTATGTACCCAGAAGTGGTATTACTAAGTCATATGATACTTCCATTTTTAGTTTTTTGAGGAACTGCTGTATGGTTTTTCATAATGGCTCTATTAATTTTCATTCCCACTGAGAGTGTATAGGAGTTTCCTTTCTCTGCATCCTCTCCAACTCTTATCTTTCATCTTTTTGTTAAAAACTATTCTAACAGTTGTGAGTGAATATCTCTTTGTGGTTTTGATTTCCATTTCCTTAATGATTGATTTTAAGGACTTTTTTCACATACCTATTGGTGATTTGTAGGTCTTCTCTGGAGACATGCCTGTTCAGATCACTTTTAAAAGTTATTTGTTTTCTTGCTAGTGCGTTGTTGAGCTTTTTATGTATTTTAGTTATTAAACTTTTATCAAATGTGTGGTTTGCAACTATTTTCTCCCATTCTGGAAATAATCTTTGTTAATTGTTTCCTTTGCTGTGCAGAGGCTTTTAGTTTGATGCCATTCCATTTGTCTATTTTTACTGTTGTTGCTGTGCTTTTAGGGTGATATCCAAAAAGTTATTTCCCAGACAAGAATTGTGAAGGCTTTTTTCTACATTTTAGTCTAGTAGTTTTACAGTTTTGGGTCTTATATATAAGTTTTTAATTCATTTTGAGTCGATTTTTGTATATGGCATAAGGGTCTAATTTCATTCTTCTTTATGTGATTATCCACTTTTTCCAACACCATTTATTGAAGAGACTGTTCTTTCCCCCGCTGTGTGTTCTTAGCACCTTTGTTGAAGTAAGTTGATGGTAAATACATGTGTTTACTTTGTGTTCTATATCTATTCCACCGGTTTATGTGTCTATTTTTATGCCAGTACTATGACATTTTGATTGCAATCACTTCATAAGATGTTTGGAAATTAGTGAGTGTGATGCATCCACATTTGTTCTTTCTGTAAAGATTGTTTTGTTTATTCAGGGTTTCCGATTTTTTTTCATTTCTTTAAAAAATGAAATTGGAATTTCAATAAGAATTGCATTGAGTCTGTAGATCATTTTGAGTAATATAGTTTCACATTATTAACTGGGTGACCTAGAAAAAATAAATCCCTAGACAGACACAACCTATCAAGACTTAATCATGAAAGAAATAGAAAATCTGAACAAAGAATAAGGAGGTGGAATCAATAATAATAAAATGTTTTCCACCAAGGAAATGCCCAGAACCAGACAGCTTCACTGCTAAATTCTACCGAACATTTGAAGAATAATTAACATCAGTTATTCTCAGACACTTCCAAAAAATTTAAAAAAAAAAAAGATAAGACTTTTAAACTCATTATAAGAGGCTAGCATTACTCTGATATCAAAGCCAGACAGGAACATTACAAGAAAAGAAAATTATTAGGCCAATATCCCTAATGAACATAGATGCAAAAATCCTCAACAAAGTACTAGCGAAGTGAATTCAAGGACACATGAAAAAATAATCATTTCATAATCAAACAGGCTTTATCTTAGGGATACAAAGATGGTTCAACAAATATCAGTCAACAAAAGCAATAAACAACTTTGAAAAAATGAAGAATAAAAATCATAGGATCATCCAACAGAAAGAAAAATTGAAAAACTCCAATACCCTTTCACAGTAAAATCTTTCAACAGATTATTACAGAGGGAATATACCTCAACACAAGAAAGGCCTTATGTAACAAACCTGTAGATAATGTGATTCACAACAGTAAAAAGTTGAAATATTTTCCTAAAGAACAGGCAGCAATCCTTGCTGTTGTGCAGCTCTGAAGGGTGATTCCCAGGCAAGCAGGATCTGGAGTGGACCTCCAGCAGTCCTGCAGCAGAGGGGCTTGACTGTTAGAAGGAAAACATAAAAAAAAGAAATAGAGAGAGAGATCCAAGATGGCCGATTAGCAACAGCTCAGGAATGTAGCTCCCAGTGAAAGCACAGAGAAAGAGTGGACGCCGCAATTTACGACGAATTTTTGTTGCCCACAGACCGGGAGATTCCCGGCAGAGGAGCCACACGGTTCGCCAGCGCGACTCTTTTGGCCAGCGTGGCTGTTCTGCCGGTGCCCCAGTGCGGCGCTTCTCGGTGCGGAGTGTACGGGATGGACTGGCTCGGCTGGTCCCATCCCCACAAGGAAAACAGCAATTGGAAGCACTGAGGACTGAGAGTTTCACAGCAAGCACAGCGAAACCGGGAAGGTCCGGCTCTGTGGGGAACGGGAATCCGCCAAAGGAAAAAGAAACAGAAAAACTTCATCACCGAACGGAGAGAGATCCAAGATGGCCACGTAGCAGCAGCTCGGGATTGTAGCTCCCAGTGAAAGCGCAGAGAGCGAGTGGATGCCGCAATCGCACACGAATTTTTGATGCCCACAAACTGGGAGGTTCCCGGCGAAGGAGCCACATGGGTCGCCAGCGCGACTCTTCTGGCTGGCGTGGCTGTTTTGCTGGTGCCCTGGCGCGGCGCTTCTGGTGTGGAGTATACAGGACAGATGGGCTTGGCTGGTCCCATCCCCACAAGGAGAGCAGCAATTGGAAGCACTGAGGACTGAGTTTCACAGCAAGCACAGCTGAACCCGGAAGGCCCAGCTCTGCGGGGAAGGGGCGCCCCCCGAAGGAAAACTAAGAAACAGAAAAAACTTCATCACCAACAAGCCGGAAGTCCACTCAGAGACCCAATCTGAAAGTCGGCAATTACAAAGACGACAGGTGGATAAATCCACAACAATGGGAAGAAACCAGTGCAAAA
>CAUYQU010025804.1:0-26819 GCA_963574635.1 Cheracebus regulus
TAAATTCTTTCTCAATACATAGAAAATATTTATAAAAAGTTACATAGCAGGACATTAACAAATTTTATTTGACTACAGTAATTAGAATTTTTATGCTCACGTTCACTCATAATTCAATAAAACTAGAAATAGACCAAGAAATGATGTCATGGAAGACTTAGCTACTTAGAAACTAAGGACCATTTTTCTGCACAACCCCTGAAACAAGGGGAAAAAAACAAATCTGAAATTTTAAATTGTCTAGAGAGCAATGACTCTCTAGTAATATTCAGTAAGGAAAATACTGGATAATAAAACCCATGAGACCCAGCTAATGAAGTGCTCAGGGAAAAGTTAATAACCTTAAATTCCTTTAAAATGAAAACTAGAATAAAGTAAAATACAAATATAAAGTCACTTAAGAAATGAAGATAAACATTAAAATCAATAAAAAGAAATGAGTACTGATAAAAGTTAAAAATAATAAATAGATTTAAAAATGGAAAACATCAACAAAATAAATTATTTCTTTGAAATGTCCTTTAAACTCATGGCAAGCCTAAGAATTTCTTAAATGTCAAAAATTGTACATCATTAAGAATTAGAAAGGATAAAAGGAATTTTTAGACACTTATGTGCAACTGTGTTTCAGTATATTTTATAATCTTGAGGAAATTGATGCTTTTCTAGAAAATAACTGAAATTTACATAAGAAGATACTTCAAATCTTAACAGACCACTAACTGTAGAAGAGACTGGAGAAGTAAAAATAATTTTTATGCATATACACACAGACCTAAAGATGAGAATTATTTAACCAAAAACAGACTGAGAAAAATTAAAAACACATATTACAGAAAAAAGTTAAAATACCAAGTATATAAAGAGTTCCTGTAGATTTTTGAGAAGACAAGCAGCCCAAAAGAAAAGTAAATTAAGAATATGAATGTAACAGAATGACAAAAGTTCAATCTTGTGAATAATCAGACAAATTAAGGGGGAAAAAGTTACTATTTTTTTAACCCATGAATTTGGCAAAAATTCAAAAGAGCTATAATATAAAGAGCTTTGAAGGATGGGAAGACATGGGACAGTTTCATACATTGCTGGTGGAGGGTGCACTACTACAAACTTTTTAGTTTAGTTATTAGAGTTATCTTCTAAAGTAAAACTACTCATATCCTTAAACTTTCGGGAGATCATTCTATAGCATTTTATGCATAAACGAAAGTCTTAGTTAGAACTATGTATTCTGCCCTAGAAATATTGCCATTGTATATTAAGTGAGAAAAACAAACTAGAGAGTCATGTGCAAAAGTGTGATGCTATCTTTTTTTTTTTTAATTTCAATAGGTTTTGGGGGAACATGGTGTCTCTTTGGTTACATGAATATGTTCTTTAGTGGTGATTCTGAGATTTAGGTGCACCTCTCACCTGAGCAGTATACACTGTACCTGATGTGTAGTCTTTTATCCCTCATCCCTTCCCACGTTTCTCCCTCAAGTTTGTTGTATCATTTTTATGCCTTTGCATCCTTGTAGCTTAACTCTCGCTTATGTGTGAGAATATACGGTGTTTGGTTTTCCATTTCTGAATTACTTCACTTGGAATAAAGATCTCCAGTTCTACCCAGGTTACTGTGAATACCATTATTTCGTTCCTTTTTATAGTTGAGTAGTATTTCATGGTATATGTATATATACCACATTTTCTTTATCCACTTATTGAAGGATGGGCATTTGGGTGGTTCCACATTTTTGCAATTGCAAATTGTGCAGCTGTAAGCATGCGTGTGCAAGTTTCTTTTTTTGTATAATGACTTCTTTTCCTCTGGGTAGATACCCAGTAGTGGGACTGCTGGATCAAATGGTAGTTTTACTTTTAGTTCTTTAAGGCATCTCCACACTGTTTTCCATAGTGGTTGTGCTAGTTTATATTCCCACCAGGAGTGCAAAAGTGTTCCCTTTTCACCACATCCACACCAACATTATTATTTTATAGGTTTTTTGATTGTGGACATTCTTGCAGGAGTAAGGTGGTATCACATTGTGATATTGATTTGCATTTCCCTGATCATTAGTGATATTGAGCATTTTTCATATGTTTGTTGTTCATTTGTATATCTTCTTTTGGAATTTTCTATTCATATCCTTAGCTGCTTTTTGATGGGTTTTTTTTTTTTTCTTTCTGATTTGAGTTCCTTGTAGATTCTGGAAATTAGTCCTTTGTCAAATGTATAGATTGTGAAGATTTTCTCCCACTCTGTGAGTTGTTTATTTACTCTGCTGATTGTTTCTTTTGCTGTGCAGAAGCTTTTTAGTTTAATTAAGTCCCGCTTACTTATCTTTGTTCATGTTGCATTTGCTTTTGGGTTCTTGGTCATAAAGTCTCTGCCTAAGCCAGTGTCTAGAAGGGTTTTTCAGTTGTTATCTTCTAGAATTTTTATGGTTTCAGGTCTTAGATTTAAGTCTGATCCATCTTGAGTTGATTTTTGTATAGGGTGAGAGAGGAGGATCCAGTTTCATTCTTCTACATGTGGCTTGCCCATGATCCTGGCACCATTTGTTGAATAGGGTCCTTTCCCTGCTTTATGGTTTTGTTTGCTTTGTTGAAGATCAGTTGACTGTAAGTATTTGGCTTGATTTTTTGGTTCTGTATTGTGTTCTATTGGTCTATGTGCCTATTTTTATACTGGTACCATGCTGTTTTGTGGGTATGGCCTTATAGTATAGTTTGGAGTCAGGTAATGTAATGTCTCCAGATTTGTTCTTTTTGCATAGTCTTGCTTTGGCTATGTGGGCTCTTTTTTGGTTCCATATAAGTTTTAGGATTTTTTTTCTGGTTCCGTGAGCAATTATGATGGTATTTTGATGGTAATTGCATTTAATTTGTAAATTGCTTTTGGCAGTATGGTTGTTTTCACAATATTGATTCTACCCATCCATTGGTTTGTATTGTCTGTGGTTTCTTTCAGCAGTGTTTTGTAGTTTTCCTTGTTGAGGTCTATTTTTCTTCATTGTGTTATTGGTTTACAGGTCTTATGAGATTTATGCTTTAAGATTATATTTTCACATATTTTGAGGATTTGTTTCAAGATTTACAGCTGTTTTTAGCAGTTCTTATAGTGCTGACTTGGTAGTGGCAAATTCTCTCAGCATTTGTTTTTCTGAAAAAGACTATCTTTCTTTCATTTGTGAAGCCTAGTTTCTCTGGATACAACATTTTTGGCTGAAAATTGTTTTGTTTAAGGAGGCTAAAGATAGGACCCCCATCCCTTCTAGTTTGTAGGGTTTCTGCTGAGAAGTCCACTGTTAATCTGATAGGTTTTACATTATAGGTTACTTGATACTTTTGCCTCACACGTCTTTTTTTTTTTTTTTTTTGAGACGGAGTTTCGCTCTTGTTACCCAGGCTGGAGTGCAATGGCACGATCTCAGCTCACCGCAACCTCCGCCTCCTGGGTTCAAGCAATTCTCCTGCCTCAGCCTCCTGAGTAGCTGGGACTACAGGCATGCGGCACCACATCCAGCTAATTTTTGTATTTTTAGTAAAGACGGGGTTTCACCATGTTGACCAGGATAGTCTTGATCTCTCCACCTCATGATCCACCCGCCACAGCCTCCCAAATGCTGGGATTATAGGCGTGAGCCACCGCGCCCGGCCCGGCCTCACGCCTCTTAAGGCTCTTTCCTTTGTCTTGACTTTAGATAACCTGATAATTACGTGCCTATGTGATGATTTTTTTGCACTGAATTTCCCAGATGTTCTTTGATCTTCTTGAATCTCTAGCAAGGCTGTGGAAGTTTTCCTCGATTATCTCTTTAAATAACGTTTTCAAAACTTTTAGATTTATCTTCTCCAAGAACACCAATTATTCTTAGGTTTTGTCATTTAACATGTTTCTTGGAGGCTTTGTTCATTTTTTTAAATTATTTTTTCTTTGTCTTTGTCAGACTGGGTTAATTCAAAAGTCTTGTCTTTGCTCTCTGAAGTTCTTTCTTTTACTTGTTCATTTCCATTGCTGAGACTTTCCAGTGCATTATGTATTTCTCTGTGTCCTTGATTTAGAGAAGTTGTGATTGTTTTTTATTTATGTTAACTACAAGGGTAAATTGAAATTTTTTCCATTCATATCCTGTATCTTTTTTAAAATTTAATTTGGACTTTATTATTCTCTGGTGCCTCCTTGATTGGCTTAATAATGGACCCAAATTCCTTTTCTAGCACTTCAGAAATTTTTTTATTCATTTGAATCCATTGCTGGTGAGCTAGTGTGATCTTTTGGGAGTATTAAAGAAACTTGTTTTGTCGTGTTACCAGAATTGTTTTTCTGGTTCCTTCTCATTTGGGTAGACTATGTTGAGGGAAGATCTGGGGCTCAGTGCTGCTGTTCAGATTCTCTCCTCTCTCTTTTCCCCTAGTACAGGGCTCCTGAGAGCCGAACAGCAATGATTGTTATTTCTCTTCTGGATCTAGCTACCCAGCAGAGCTACCCAGCTCTAGGCCGGTGTTGGCAAGTGACTGCAAACAGTCTTGTGATGTGATCCATCTTCAGGCCTCTCAGCGCCTGCTCCAGTGGAAGTAGCTGGGGGGTGAAGTAGACTCTATGAGGGTCCTTGGTTATATTTTTGTTCAGTGCACTGGTTTTGTGTCCTTTGACCTCCAGCCAGGAGATAGAACTTTCAAGAGCATATAAGCTGTGATACTGTAAAGAGAATACAAGTTTGCCCTAGGGTCAGGTGAACTAGAGCTCTCAATAGATTATGTCATTTGTCTTCCCCCGTCAGGGCAGGTAGAGAGAGGCCATCAGGTGAGGGGCAGTGTTAGGCCTGTCAGAGCTCAGACTCTTCTTGAGCAGGCCTCCTGTGGCTGCTGTGTGGGATGGGAGTGTGATTCTCAGGCCAGTGGAATTATGTTCCCAGGGGGATTAGGGCTGCCTCACACAAGTCACCAGGAAAGTAGGGGAAAGCTGGCAGTCACAGGCCTCACCCAGCTCCCACGCAGCCTGCAGCCTGAAATGCTGGTCTCACTCTCACCACCCATGCCCCTCAACAGCACAGTTTATTTCCAGGCAGCTGGTGAGCAGGGCTGAGAACTTGCCCCAGGCTAAAAGCCTCCCAACTGAGAAAGCAAGCCGATTCACCGTTCCTAGGCTGTCCCAGGGACCCTGCAATGGCAATCCACCTCCTTCAAAGGGTCTGTGTGTTCTCTTGGTCTTTCTGGTATGTTCCTGCGGTAGTTCTTGGAACAGAAGTTCACAGTGTGGGTGTCTGCATGCTGCTCTGTCCATCCAAGTGGGAGCTGCAAGTTAGTCTTTTCCTCTTTTCCCTAAATGTGATCCTATCTTAATAAAAATAAATAATAACAAAGATCCCAATATACATGTGTCAGTTTGGTTATATAGTTTTAAACTAGCATGGAGGAAGTTATAAAGAGTCACAGCAGGCTGTAAACACTGGTTCCCTTGGAGAGGTAGCAATGGAGGAGGATAACAGAAAATTTGGGGAATATATATCCATGTTATTTTATCATTGAAAAGATCATTTATTTTATAGTTGTTAAAAATTAATAAAGAAATAAACAATATCACCAACAAAAAGGATACAACTAGATATCATGTGTTTTGATATGAGTCCCTACTTTTAAAAATCTCTAGAAGGGTTTTCCATACAGAGCCTCTAACTGATAAATTTTTAATTCCTCTTTCCCTCCTTTGCAATGGTGCTGTTGAAAGAGCCTGATTAGTTAAAGAATTTAGGAAATTTGGTATACATTTGAAAACAAATAGATCCAGATTTGTAGGAGGTCATTCTTTTATTGTAGTTGGTCTAAAGATATGTGTGGAAGGCAACCATGCATATCTTTCCACATTAGCAAGAAAAGCGATTCCCTTTGCACTTATTAGCTACCAGAAAAATTCTCTTTGTTTCACTTATTTTCAGATTTATATAGTCTGAATTAATATTTCAATAACCCTCTTCAAGAAAAGCATTTGGAATAATTCCACATGAAAGTTGCATTTTTTAAGCAAAAGTGCAGAACATACTTTTTCAAGGCACAGATTGCTTTTCACAGATAATGTCTTCTCCTTAATCATGTATAAAGGGACAAATCTGATGTACACATTAGAGAAATGGCTCTGTCTTAACAGGCAAAAGTCACCTCATTCAACAAAGCTCACAGCACTTTTAAAGAGGAGGATATATAAAAATAGCAAGTACATTTCTTTGTACAATGTGTCATACTCCTACCCTCAGCTAATCCAGTATTAAATGAAAACATTTGCCATGGCAACATCGATTTACAAAGGGCAAATGATGTTTCTGAGAGATTGGAGTATTTCCTTTCATAGATTTCAGAAGCATACACAGTTAACACTTTAGCAACCTTGTTTAATAACTACACATGTAACTGAAAAAGCTTTACTTATTTGCAAGTATTGTAATTTGGAGATAAAATCTGAAACAAAACAACAAACTCCTAGCAAAAACTGGCATCAAATTAGATTCAAGCAGAAAAATATCACTAAAACATTTTAGCCTTCACTATTTATGGGAATAACAATTATTTCATGCAGTATGCTATGCGAAATTATGGTTAAATCTCTGAATGATCATTTTACTATGAAAATGAAAATTCTGTTTACCTTGGTATTTCTACAGTTGATGTCATCATTTATAATATTTAGCCTCCCCATTTTTGGACATGTTAAAATATTAATTTTATCTTCTTTATGTAATTTTCATAAATAGGTGGTATTCACAGATATTTTACAGTTATGGTTTCATCTACTTGACTCATACTATGAAGGCAGACACAGTAGACGTAGAAAGAAGATAGATTGGTGGCCTGAGCAAATGCAAGTATTGAAGAGGTGACCGTAGTGGGGTCAAACGAGTTTAGAAGTTAACAAATAGTCTCTATATTGTTTCTCTACTTGTCATAACCACTCCGTAATACAAAATGGAGAAAATTGTGCTCGGTAGTGAGGAAATTAAATTCTTGCCCTACTTTATAGCCAAGAGCAAAAAATTTGTCTTACTTAGTGTGAATTCTTTGACTCTGCCAGAGGAAAGTACTCTTCTATCTTCTATCTATCTTTTATTTAATCAGCACAGTAAGCTTGGGTCTAGAAGCCCATGGCTTTTGCGTGTAAGGGAACTTCTAGTCCTTCAGTCAATTATGGCAGGAGTCAACTGAAATAAATAAGGTGTTTCATGCAGTTACTGCCCACAGCATTCACCAGTGAAGCAAGCAAAAGCCAAATCTAGCACTATTTTAATGTTTTGAAGTCCACTGCTATTTGAAGACTGCAAGTTCTTTAGAAGACCTTGTATCATTTATTTCCTCACTTCCCTCTTTCTGGAACATGTATTCCCCAAGATTCAACAATACAAATTGTCAAAAAGTTTACAAACATATAAATCTAAGATAGTTTCCTTGCACTTGCAAAATAAATCCTCCAGAAGTTATTTATCATGATTAAGAATTTATAGAGAATAGAGATTAGCAAACTTGTGATTCTCTGTCCTGTTTATGTTTATTATGAAGGAGAACATTAATTAAGAATTATCTCTTCATTGTGGAAGTCAGTTCCAGAAGTTATTGAGAATGAGCTTTCTCTGCAAGATAAATTTAAACCTTCTAACAAATCCCAAAGATATTATAATGTACATATGAGTATTAATAGAGTTAATTCAGGCATATATAACATTTTTACAGTGATTTTGCAGAGCATTAAAATGTTAACAAGATTGAAATGATTTTTCATCCCTTCTTTTTTTTTAAATATCAGTCTGCCAGACCATTTTTCTTCTCAGGCTTTTATGTTGCCATTGTTCTTTACATTCATTTTTCAGTATTTAAATGTCAGTCACTATAATGTTACAGAATATGTATTCTTTCCCTATGAACCTACCTGACTCCCTCACACTGATCTTATCTGAGCACCCTAAGTTGTATCACTCTTATAGAACCATTATATTGTCACTAATTAGACTGATTAATTTTTATGTTCTATATCTCTCTCACTAAAGGGTCTCTGAAACCAATGGCTGCATCTTAGTCAACTTTGTGCATATTTTTGGTCAGTGTATACTCAAACTTAGCAAATACCACAGTCTGTATTTAAAAGAAGCCAGCTTTTGTCTGTCCTGTGGGAAAGTTATTGTTTGTACAGTATTCTGTATTGTGCCTTGCACATAGAAGATACTCAGTGAATATCTGTTGATTAACAGATCTCCCTTGATTCCACACCTAGTTGTTTCTTCTGTTCTTCAGTACAGGCAGGAAAGTAAGTTGGATGATGAGCCATATGTGATAAAGCTTGTCTAATTAGGGCTATATTCCTAGTGCCTTGCCGAGTACCTCATACTAAGTAGACATTAACAAATATTTGTTAGGAATTGATATTTAATGGTTATTGCTATGGCTTGGATATGGTTTGTCCCTACCAGAACTCATGTTGAAAGTTGATTCCCAAGTGGCACTGTTGGGAGATGAGGTCTAGTCGGTGGTGTTTGGGTCATGGAGGCAGATCCCTCATGAATAGACTAATGCCCTTACATGGGAGTAAGTGAGAAGGGATTGGTTTTCAGGAGAATGAGCTGTTAAAAAGTGTAACTCCCTTTGTTTCTCTCTCTTGCCTCCTCTCTTACCATGGGATTTTGCACAAGCTTCCTCTCCATTCTGCATTTATCCATGAGTTGAAGCAGCCTGAGGCTCTTACCAGATGCAGCTACCCAGTCTTGATCCTTCCAGCCTCCAGAATCAGGAGCCAACCTCTTTTCTTTGTAGACTACTCAGCCTCAGGTATTCTGTTATAGCAACACAAAATGGACTAAGACAGTTACGTTCTTTGGTCAAAGTGTTAGTGAAGGGGAGGATGTTACCAGAAGGACAACAGCCCTATTTCCTCCCTGATCAGATGTACCTGAGGTTCTTGGGTCTCACACTCACCCGAGAATGGGGGAGTGGACCCTCCTGGCAACGATGAGCTCCTTAGAGTAAATATCGGACCCAAAAAGTTTTATAGAAAAGTGATTTATTTTGGGGAGAGAAAGCGGGGGACGGGACTGAGAAGGGGAGAGAGAGAGAGAGAGAGAAGTGAAAAACAGCTCTCACACTGAGTGAGAGGGGATCCAGAAAGATGGAGTCTGCACCTAGGTGGGAGAAGGGGACTTTTAACCTGGGAGGAATTCCCACGCCATTCAAGTTTTCTGGGCCTATGAAAGCAGGTTCCCTAAACTTCCGCTGGAGTGATTGACTTTGATTATTTTCCCACGCGCAAAAGTTTGAACAAAGACCTCTAGGCTCCTGGATGGAGAAGAGGGCAAGTATGGTGCTTGGAAGTTCTTGCCTTTGAAACTGCGCCCCCTTGTGGACCCGGGGAGAGAATACATTCCCTCAAAAGCACAGAGCACATTAGCAAGTAAAGATTGATTAGGCGGTTAGACGTCAAAGAAATTTATAGTGCAATAAACATTGCATCTTCTTGGTTAACATGGTTGGAACCACATTAGACTACCTCCTTAATGGTCTAAATTCTAGGTGTCTACACTTACTTAAAATTTTTCCTCAAAATGTCTTTCAGATGTTTCCATTTTCCTCTGTTCCAGCTGCACTGGTTTATTTGATTTCCTTGTACTTACTACATTTCCTCTCAAATCTGTGCCCATATTATCTTCTTGCTAAGTTTACTCTTACCTCCCTATTTAACCTGGTAAATACCTTCCCATCGTTCAGATCTCAGCCTGGGGCGTCACTTTCCCAAAGAAGCTCTACCCGACCACCTCCCATTCCCCCTATTCCTTCTGTTCCTCCATCCTTCACCTTTGAGAGTGCTGTGGGAGCTCTCCTAGCAGCCCATGCCTCTTTTCCAGGGTAACTCTTCACAAATGCAGTTTCACATTAACTAGCATCGTTATTCAATTCATGCCTCTATTTCTTCACCAGACTGCAGACCATGGAGGGCAGGAAGCACATCAGGTTTTGCTCATCATTGTATCCCACCAGCCTATTCCAGTGTGTGGCAGTAGCAGACTCAGTATGTATTTGAGGGATAAACAGACATGGGGCATGTGGGTGGATGAATGGACCAATTTCCACTGCTACTCTCCAGTTATACACTTAATCCAGATAGCAGCTCTTTCTGGTCTGTTCCAGCTCCAGTGTGTCCCCCTGCCCATTGTATCCTCCTTGCTCATTCTCAGTTCCACCAGTGTTTCTCCTAAAGGACTGCACCTATAATTCCATGCCGCACACCCCACTCATTCAGCATGACTAACATTTAAACAGATCTAAATTCTAATTTAGATCAATTTAATATTCTTTAAATTAGACAAAAAGCTCAAATCAAATCTAAATTATCCTTATATCTCAGGGCCTTTTGTTATCTGGTTTTATTCAGTCTATTCAATTTTCTTTCTCAGGACTCCCTAAAATATCACCTTTGTACATATTAGTCTGGTTACCACACTGTCCCTGCCTCCACCACACTTACTCCCATCTCAGGGTTTGATTCAGACGGTATTTTCAGCACCCCGAAGTGTTTTCCTCTTAACTTTGTTTATCTGAATTCCTCCCTTCCTGTGTGAAGACTTAACATCTCTTTTCAGAGCCTCTCTGATGCTGAGAGAAGTCTTCGTTACCTCCTTTTGTTTCATTTTTTTTTCTTTAAAATGATGGTTTTATTTAAAATACGTTTTTTACAAATACTAAAATTTTATTGAATGAATATGCTAAAACCACATGAACACTTGGGACCATTTAAAATGTAACCCTATCTCTGGAATAGAATGCAAACCTTAACTAACTATAAAAGGGAGACAGATTTAGGACTTTAGGAATATGTTTGAAGATACATGTTTTTAATAAATTTCAGTACTCCTTTGTTTGTGAGGTTTCCACTTTATAATTTTTAAAATACTAAGAACTGCCAAAAGAAAAGTATAAAAACAGGAATGTATTTTGTGTGCTGGATATTCTCCATTGGCCTCTCCAGATGTCATTCCCACCCTTCTTAGCCTGCTCCGTGCTCCAGGAGGCAGACCTTTATGGGCTACGTTAATGGGCTCCCTTGCTCTCTGGCTTCCAGTTGGCTTCCGTCTGTGGGAGGAACTGGCAAGAAGACTGGCAGGCAGGAGGAGAATGAGATCAGGGTGTTTATTTCCTTAGTTCTTTTTCTGCTAGGCAACAGGTTGGCAGTGACTGGGTTTCTCTGCTGATTCCGTATCTCCTGTCATCTCCCATGGCTATAAGACTTTCTGGTTTGGGTAACTCTCTTCCTGCCTCTTAGGTTTTTGGGTGGTAACAGTTTGCTGCTTTATAAATCTCTGGGGTATTTTAACATCCCTCTGTGCCTCCCTTAACCCAGCCATCTTTGTCCTTGGTTCCTTGGTTAAATTCTTCTGAATCACCCCTTATTTGTGTCTTCTCTTTTTTTTAGTGGAACATTGACTGATATCATTTAAATAGTAACTATAGCAAAGTAATACTTTTATTATAGAAGTGATACAGTGTGATATACAGTGCCATTCACAAGATAATTACATGATTTGTAAAATATACTAATTCTTTGTGCACTGCACCTGGTGGGGTCTGAACACAAGTGGAAAGTTATGGAATGAATATCATCTTTTTTCATTCCTATCTTGGTGTCTCTAGCTCTGCATGATCTTGTTAGTGGAAAAGATTTGGCCGAGTGGCCCTTCTCCCTGACCCCCTTATTGGGCCTGTCTAGAACCAAGTTAGCACTCTGGTCTCTCCCTTCTCTGAATTCCTACTACTTTTCTAGTCCTTACAACAAAGCTTAACACTTCACTATTTCCTAATGGCAGATTTTTGTCTCATCCATTAGATTCTAAAGTTTCTGAAAGAAAAGAATATTTTTTTATCTATTTTTATGCCGCACAAGCAAGACATATATAGCATGAAAGGATCTCGAAGATCCCTTTGTCTCCTTTTCCTTGTAATGTATTTGTGAAGAAATCAGGGTATTTGTTCTATAGAGTATCATACAATTTAGGTTTTGCTGATTGCATCGCTAGAGTGTCATTTAACATGTTCCTCTGTCCTTTTTGTTTTTTGTACTGGTATCTAAAGGCTAGATCAGATTTAGATTAGAGTTTTTGGCAAGAATATTCACAGATGGTGGCATGTATTACCAGCAGAAGGTAATTCTGATTGTCTCTCTTCTTGTAATGTTAATACTACCTATTAACAAGGAAATGTGAGGTTGATAATTCTTTATAAAGTCTCTTGTCAGCTTTTTACCTATTGCTTTTAGTTGCCATGAATGATCATCATTGCCTTGGTTAATCAGAAGTTGCATATGATAAGTATTCTAATTCTTTTATTCCTTTTGAATTTGTCAGTGGAAATATATCTATACAAGAAAACTTTCCGTCATAAACTATTTGATCACTTTTAAATGCACTTTATATTGCTTACATCATTTTTGTTCTATAATTGCTAGATACAAAAGTTTTCTTATAACACCTACTAATGGTCATTGGACTACAGAAACTTAATTATATATTTATGATCATTTAAAATTGTTTAATTTTATTGTACTTACCATGATGTATGTATTTGTGCATGAATATGTGTAAGCCTGAGAAAACATAAGAAAATAAAGCTGATTTTAAAGCATTGTAATTTTGTTTTTGAATATTAGGAATTTTCCAAGGCACTTTAGGGAAGAATACAATGTACTAAAATGTAGTATTTATGTTTTTAATGTAAAATTAACATATGCCAAGTGAAAACATATCTGGAAAATGGGCATTTGCAGTTTCTACAGCTATTTGATTCATATATACCAATTAACTGTATGACAAGTACCAACAGGGAATTTAGAAGACAACCTTTGTAGAGTTCATTCCTTTTTCTTGAATTATTGTTATTATCTTTGAATGGAAGTTGGAAAATTACAGTGGGATAAATTTAGTTTGATAGCCTTAAAAAGCATAAATAAAATGCTTAAAGGAATAAATGACTCAATGCTCTGGAGCTTTTTTTGTGGGACCAAATCCTTTATGAAAGGTTGTTAGTCATGAAACATAACAAAATTCAGCAAACTAATTCAACTAACATTCACTGCATACCCAGTTCCTATGTCAGGTGGTCTTTGGGAATACAAAGCAGAATAAATCAAGGCTGCACCCCTTAAAACACAGTCCAATAGCAGGACTAGCAAAAAAGGAACTTGGTTGTAATTGCCTAATACTGAAATAGAAATGTTTATGACATATAAAGGAAAATCAAAGAGCATGCCAAAGAATGTTTTTATATTTGATTTTATAGTTCCTCTTAAAAGTTCAAGGCTAAGGATGCAAATCTGTTGAAATGTTTCTTTTATGAGTTAGAAGTCTAACAAGAAATGAATAGGTCACAGAATTGCTGTGAGGGAGGTAGGGAGAAGCAGAATGCATTTGCCCTTATGGTTAAATATTTGACGAACAGAAGGACCCCATGTCTGTTGCCCCTCTCCTTTGAAAGGAATAAAGTATAATTTTTCAGAAGGCACAATATCTTCATATTAATTTAGAATTGAGTTGACTTTTCATCTCTTATTTCCATCAAGATTATCAGGCTTGCTGAACTGGGAATTGACATTTTATCATTCAGCCTTCTTATATCTTAGTAGCTAGTTAAGAGATTCAACAGAAAATGTCTAGATAAGTATATTTAGTTAATGGTAGATGAAAAGACAAGAATTTCAAAAATTCTGAACAGGTCAATACATTGATATGGGCCTGATTACCCAAAGATTACCTACTGATGAATAAACTTCGAATGCTGTCAGGACCTATTGTTTGCCTACTTTACAGATATCTCCTGTTCTTTGTTGCCTAAGAGAAATCCACTTTTGTTCCAATATTGGCCTTCCCCTTCCTGTTTAGACTAAGCCAGTTCTGGTCATTCCTGTTCTCTTGCTAATGATTGCTTTAGAGGTGGGCATATGATTTAATTCTGGCCATTCAGATGTGAGGTGAAGTGTTAGGGAGCGGAAGTGCTTCTAGGAAAGTGTCATTCTGGAAAGCCACCTTCAAGAAGAGACTTTTCCTCCCCTAGCCTTTGGAAATTCCATTGGCCACTGTGACAATGTCATACTCAAGCTGCTGCAACCATCTTGTGATCATGAAGGGAGGAGAATCCATGAAATAAAGGCAACATGCTGAATATGACAAAGCTGAAAGATGGAAAGAACCTGACAACTTGATGACATTGATTAGTTGCTGGATGAAATAATCATTCTTGCCTTTTTTCTACTTCTGGACTTCTCATTATGTGAGGGACTACATCCCGGTTAGTTTAAGTCATTTTAAGTTGGTCTTCCACAATTTGCCAAAATGCATTCTTAGTGATGACAAACATTTTCTTACACCTCTTACATGTGACTGAGATGCTATGTATTTGATTGAGTATGATCTTTGTGATATGTACTGACAGCTGTATGCACAATATACTCAAAAATGAAAAGAGCTATTCCTGCTCAACACTTTCCTTGCCCTAACAGTGCATTGCCCTTTTGCTTTCTCAAAATCACTGTACCAATTTTAAGTGTCATCAGCAATGAAATAAAAATTTAAGCATCTTTCAAGTTGAAAATTCTGCAAATAGTTGCCATGAGTACATACAATTATTTGAGCTTTACAAGATTATTTGCATATTTTACATCCTGCCTTCAACAAGAACCCTTTCAGGCAATGTTACACTGTGCTGATACCAGTTATAAATGCATAATGAATAGTGAAAGTGCAAATAATACATGAATACATTAATTTATAAATTGCCCTTTGCTTATATATGTAGCAGAGTCTCACAGTTTATACACTAATCTTCAAGTAGACAAAGAAAATAAATATTCTACTTTAAAAAATTGATATAATTTATCTTTTTACACCAGTGACCTCTGGGTAGCAAGAAAAGAAAACCTTAAAAGTGTCAGTTAAAGGTATCTCACTTTCTTCTGGTTCAAGACAGTCATTTCAACTTTTTCGTAAGCTATACCTCCTCCTCCCTTTTTTATTTGTCAGTACAGTATTTGGTTGATGAAAAGGGTGGTCTTACATGAACGGCCTTGAGTAGTGGAAGAGGTCCTACATAAATGGGATTCATTGCCTCTATTCCCTTAATTGGTGTCAATTTTAGTAACTGTGATTATGAAATTAAACTCCATTTGCCCAGAGGACTTTCTTTTACTTCATCCTTTCATTTAGGTAGGTATTTTTCCATATCGTGCTTTCTACCTTTCCCAGCTTAGCTTCAACCCCGACCACCTCCTTGGGGTCATAACAGAATACTTGCTGGGGAACCAAATACAATTTACGTGGGAGAGGAATGTGATTACGTTCAAAATATTAGTATTACAAATAGATAATGCCTGAAAACCCAAAACTTCGCAAGAACTGTAGCATTTATAAATATGCTGAAGTCTATTGGATTGTTGCTAGAAGTCATCCACTTTAACATTTTAATTTTTTTTCCCTTCCTTACTCTTTTATGTGAAAAGTATCCACTTTTGTAATATATCACTTCACTAATTCCCAGTGCATCATAAGAAATTAAAATCTGTGTGGTGAAAGGGTAAATTAGGTTTTCAGGTTCCTAGGTTTGTGTTGGTATCACTAGTCTATGGAACAGGAATAGTTTCCTGGGTTGGAAGTCAACAAGTATCCATTGAAATTCTCTACTTGGTGGCATATTCTCTGCTGGAGTCTATATAACACCAGTACTGCTTAAAATAATTTTCCTTACCTTATTTTATTTTGAGTATTTGGGATTTTTAAATTAACTTAATGACTCATCCTTTTTCTTCAGCTTTCTAAGCTCTCTGGTTTTTGTTGCTGTTTTTATTGTTTCTTCCTTGATGTTCTTTCTTTCCTGTTTCTCAATCTGCCCTAGGCCCTGTGACCATCACCAAAGGGACTCCTGGTGAAAACCTTGTGGTGACTGCTATGTACCATTGCTGCAGGCATTTCTTCAATGGGGTCTGTGTAGACAACAGCACTAGAGAGGCTGGGGGTACATACCATAGACAGAGCATGTGGCCAGAGCTTTACATTTGGGAAGAGCCTGAACCATGAGAACAGAGTACCCACAGGGTCTCAGTCCTTCGAGGGGGAGCTACAGAGAAGAACTGGGTTCTTTAAAATATTAATAAGTTAGGGATATTAACATAAAAGGTAGACATCCAGATATTAATATTGTATTATAGACATGCCTATGAGAACACAGCTTACTTATGGACTTTGATTAGCTACATCGTCAATTACCTTCTCCTTAAAACATTCTCTTCCTTTGGCTTCCAAGTATGTGGCTCCCTGGTTTTTCTCTGAACTCCTTGGCCACTGTTACTTGGCCAGCCAGTTCACAGCTCTGTCACTTCTCTTCCCCTTTTTTCTCTCTACTCTTACTAAGCAGCCTCCTCTACACACATTGCCCAATTGCTACCCAATTTTTATGTTGCCTAAATTTACATCTTTCGGCCAAGCCTCACCTCTGAACTCCAGACCTTTGACCTAACTGCTTCTTTGACATTTACATGTGGATTTTTCAAAAGTTGCTCAAATTCAACATGTCCAGTGCCAAATTCATTATCTTCTTCAAACCTGGTAATCTGTTTTATGTCTCAGGGAACGATACCACCAATGCATTTAGTTATGCAAGCCAGAAATCCAGGAGTTATTCTCGACACTGCCTCCTTACCTTCCTTTCAAATCCACTCCCAGTTATGTCCATTTTACCTTTCGAATCTAGAATCTGCTCTCTTTTCTCCTCTACTGTCAATACCTAGTTTCGAGCTACTATTTTTCTTAGCAACTATCTGGCATCTTCACTAGCCTCATCTGGTCAATTCCATGTCATTTTCCTACAAAAAAAAAAGTCTGTGGCTTTCTGTTGCTATCAAGGAAAGCAAAACAACCAGAGTTCTTAAATGGACTACAGGCCCTGTGTTGTGAGCCACATCTACATGTCCAGTCCAACTTAAAACACGTTCCTCCTCCTGTGTGTACTTGCTTTTGTTTTTTCTGTCACACCAAGTTCTGTCCAATTACAGGGCCTTCAAAAATACTATTTCTTATGCTAAAACATTGCCAACCCCATCTTGACCTAGATTATTTCGCCTGAATTATTAGCTTTTGTAGCAACCTGTATTTCTTCTTGGTAGCACTTAAAACAGTAAAACTTTACCATTTATTTGTATGATTATCTGCTAAACTAGTTGACTGTACATTCTATGAGGGCAGAGACCATGTATACTTTTGCTCACAGTTTTATGAATGTAGAACAGTATCTGGTTCCTGGGAATTGCTCATTACGTCTGTTTGCTAAGTGAATGAATGGATGGGTAGAAAAATGACTTTCTATGCAGCCTTTGAAAGAGATTTAAAGGCAGGCAAATATTATGAGATGACTATGGCAAGATACTTTAGAATAAGAACAGGCCCAGAGGGGAGAAACAGACACTGAGAAGACCACTTTGTTTTCTGATGATTCATTATAAATTTCAAGAGAACAGAATGCAACTTTGGCAGTAAAGTAGTGGACAGACCCATTCAAGTCTAGAGCTTCTCTCAAGACTTGAGAGAAGCTGTATTATCTCAATATCAAATATAAGCCACTTAGCATAGAAATATGGTGTTTGGGGTAGTGATTGAGGAGCCTTTTCTGTTCTGAAGTGTCCACAAATAGATTTGATAAACAGTTAGTTTCTAATCATTTGTGTTAAAGGAGAGGAACATTGGTGTGAATAAATGTTGGCACCAGTTTCAGAAGATTGACTGATTCCATGTTCAGGGAAACTTATGAAAAGCATAAACCACTAGGTCGGGAAGGGTGAGTAGTGGAGATCCTCAGCACTCCCTGTTCAAAACAGCACGGTTTCCTTCACGTAACTCCTCAGTCCCCATAACACAGAAGCCAAGGAGGTTTCCACCGCTATCACCACCCTGTTGTATGATAGACAATTAATTATAGTCCATTATTAGAATGTTCCTTTTTGTTTACTCATAAGTGAAAGTATGTGAAAGCTCTGACACCTGTTCCCTCACCAAAATATTTTTCCCTCATCATTTGCTCATACAGATTTGTAATTCCCATAGAAGAGCACTTGCCAGGAAAAGTCACTTCCATTTGAACTACTTGGCGTTGAGAGTCTTCTCATCATCAGCCACAGTGTGATTATAGTTTAAAAATACATTTTATCCTTCAGGATAAAATTCATGTGAAAAAGTGATGCTGTATAACACCCTAATTAGGCAGCATCTATAATACAGCCTTTCTTAAACTGTGAGTTTGTCGCCACCAAAAGAAGTAGGTATGTGCAAAATTCAACAACTATTTATAGAGCTCCCAGTATGTGTCAGATATTATTCTAAATGCCTAGAAAGCTAGACAGACACTGTTATAAGATTACATTCTAGGTTGGGAAAAATGTTGATAGGGGATGGAATTAGTATAATGGCAAGCACAAAAGTGAAGCATTTTGGAGAATCATTTGGAAATGCTTTTACATAAAATCTTCATTATGACTGCTTCTTCCACAGCCTACGAAATATAACATCTTTAAAAAATTAAATGGTAAGAAAAAGACAACTGGGAAAGGAAAACAAGGATAGACTACATATAATAGTGATAGTTTAAGGAATTTTATCTGTTATTAAGTTTCTTAAAGCCTGGCTTTAGAGAGGTGGATTAAACTTGAGTTTTTTGCTCCAGAAAATTTTTTATGCTTTGATATAATTTTCTTTGCTCTAGCTTCCTTTTATACTAGGATGAGGTGGAGGGTACAAACACCACCGAGTCAGTGTGAGCCTACAATGCATGTATTAAAAATACTTTGGGAGACAACAATTTGATTCTGTTACCTAGTTGGATTAATTTTTTTAAAACCTTGAAAAATAATTTTCTAATTGCTTTCTTCCTCTCATAATCAAAATTCTGGCCAAAGAGGCTTGATCACTTTCCATACTTTTCCCTTGTTGGATGGGCAGAACTGTCTACGGTCTTGAGATTTCCATTAGTTTTTCCCAAAACACAAGTTATTTAAACCCTAAATGAGTAATGTAGGGCTTTAGGGTTCCTTATCAGTTTGTCTGGGTTTGATTTAACATGTGTACAATCAAGGGTTGGTATAGAGACTGTTACCAACTTTCTGAGCAGCTACTCTGAGGCACAAAGTCACAACTGCCACCACAAGATGGTTCCACTAGTTCTGGGTTTTTATTACTCCTGTTGCATATATTTAAGGTGTATATCATGCTGTTTTAATATTCATATACATAGTGAAATTATGCCTATAGTTAAGCAAGTTAATCTCTCCATCACTTTTCCTAGTTATTTTAATTTTTATTATTTGGTGTTTTGGTTACTTAATAAGTAATGATTTAGAAGTTACCAGAGACTATATGCAATATAATATTTCTATGACTTATGGCCCATTTACAGGGAACAACCATTTTAAAGATAGCCGCAGAAATAAGCAAAAGGACCATAACCAGGTAAAACTGGGTCATGGTCTCTATTTGTATACCTCTTTCTGTCATCACATCGAATAGTCTTTAAGAAAGGCGATCTGGGAAGGTTATGTACAATAAAAGGTTATTATCCAATCAGGATCAAATCATAGTGTTCAAACTAGAATCTGAATGGTACCTTTGGTTTCCCCAAACAAAAATTACTGCTTTTATGTGAACAATTTTCATGTATAATAATATACAGAGAGTTTGTCTCATAATAATTTAAATAAGCAGTTGATTTTATTAACTTCCTTTTCCATAGAAACCACTACATCTCTGTCTCACAAACAACTAAATCAAAATAAAGAATGCTATGAGAGAACTCTTGGTTAAAAATGGGTAGTAATAGGATATTATAGGAGTGCTATAGTAATAAAGGCTTTTTTATTTCTAGCACACTATCTTCTTTTGTCAGAAAAATGTGCCTTTCTTGGATAGTTCCCAGTAGCATCAGTAAAGAGCCATCAGCAATATCATATCTCTCTTGATTTAGATTCGGCTGATGTGCCAAAACAGATAGCACTGAGCAACATGGCTATGTAGATTCATATTATTTCTCCCTTTTTCTGTCTCTGAGCCTTATGTTAGCAGTGTGAATCTGCGGTATTTTACCAACAGTCCCCTGGCACCAAGCTCAGATACAGTGTTCTTCCCACAGAGAGAAAAGGAAGATTCATGATGATGATAAATGGAAAATTGTGAAGGGTTGTGCTGGTAGTTTGGGTTGAATTATGGAAGCATCCTTTCTAGGACAGTGTTTGTAGGAAAAGACTATTACAATGGGCAATAAGATGCTGTCTTTGTCTCTTCAGAATGTGTTACAGAGAAACATTGATCTGAGTTATGTATATGTTCTCAAATAACTTTGGAGAAACAAAATAGTGACAAAATTAAATAGCTGTGGCTCTAATCTAGTTCATTGCAGTTTGTCAACAAGCTTTTATGAAATCTTCTCAGGTGCTATTGAAAATTTAGGGTACTTGGACTAAAATTCCTGTTAAATTTTATGTTACTTTGATTCCCTTATTTCTCCCATTAATCAAGTTAGCAACTAAAATTGTGTCTAAGAATTGACAACCTTTTTTTAGAGAGGTTTGAAAAATAACTTTTTAACAGCTATCTTTCTATAGTGGAAAGAGAAGTGCTTTAGTGACCTGGATACAATTTCCATTTCACCAATTACTGGATTGTTTTTTAACTGCAAACAAATTACTTACCATCTTTAGTTTCAGTTTCTCATGTTTAAAATGGTGTTGGTAATACCTACCAAATAATGTTGTCATGGAAAATAGCTATGATGGCATCTTCTGATTGTGTAAGATACTTGTCTCCTGCAAAGGGTCTCCTTCCTCCCCTCCCCTAGCCTCCCCTCCCACCTCTCTTTTTCTATAACTAGCTTTAACAACTTAGGAAACAAATAGTGGAAATCCAAACACATTTTCATTGTTAGATAAGTTATAAGCCAAAAGACACAAATTGATAGAAGAAAGATATTTTCAAAGTATTCTCATTTTAAATTGGGTGGCTGATGGTAAAAACAATAATTATAGTGTCAATCTGATGAATTCTAAGTATAAATAACAGTTTCCTTTGTTCGCTGTATTATATGTAACCATCATTGTGCTTAATTGTTTTTAATCAAGAGAACCACATGCTGAATTTGATGTGTCTATTTATCCTATAACCTCCCTATTCCAAAAACAACTTGAGATGACTTATAATAAAATCAAAGGTAGAGTAATAGCAAAACCTATTAGTCCAAATTAAAAAGAAGTTCTATTTCCTTTGCATTTCATCATAACCTTTCGATTGTTTTTTATTGCAAATATATGCTTAGCTGCTTTAAATTTACTTTTGTTTTTGTATTTGCTTTTAAGTCATTATTTGTCATATTGCTTGGAATGATCTTTAATACATTAGTATAATGCACAGAGTGCCTGTGTTCAGATCCCAACTCCTGCACTTGTTGGTATCCAAGATAAATAAGCCAACACCAGTTAAAACGGTAAGAATAGGTTTTATTCAGTAGTAACTATTGCAATAGGGAAGTGGGTCCAGTGTGAAGTGAACTTAACTTTGCCAAAACAAAAGGGAGGAGACCTTTTAGAAGCTGGAGTGTGCTGAGGGAAAGGCACTGAAGGATGTCAAACGGAGCTGGTCCATGTGCCTGGGCCATCTGGGTTTGTTATTTGCGAGGAGGAGCGAGCTTATTATATCTTTATGACAGGAGGCAGTGGTGTCAATTAGAACATGGCACCCACTGGACTGAGAGCTGTGCAGTTATTTCCCTGAATGTGAGAAGACATTTTTGGGTGGTAGAAGAGTTACATTTCAAAGGAGCAGAGAAAGGATTTATAGTTGAAAGCTTTCTAAAGTAACTGCTCTAAGAGAGGGTTCAGAGGCTTATGCTTGTTACCAGGTTTTGGCCAGAACAAATAATAAAATCTCCTGGATGCATTAAACTTTCTCGGGTAGGCATCTTAAAGGGTGATGGGATCACATGAAGGGTGCAGCTGTGAGCTGTTAGAAACTATGTTACTGTGTTTGTTCATATCTCTTAATGTGTGTGTGTGTGCATGTGTGTACGTATGGGGGAAGAGGGACAAAATCAGCACACTTCCTTATTGGCAAAATAAAGAGAATCTAAATTATAAAGACTTCTAAGAAATGAAACAATCCTAAAATGAGAAACAATGGTATATATAAAGATAGTAACTAAGACTGAATCACATTTTAGTAATTTTTTAAATTTTAAGATGTTTGTTTGATGTGTATTTGAACCTCCTGTTTCTTAACACAGAAGTAGAAGCATAGGCACAAAATTCACAATTTTTTGGTGCTAATCATTAGGTTTAGAGGTACCAAATGATTTCTGTCCATATTAGTAGAGTCTGATTATTCCAGCTCTGTGCAGTAATAATCCAGGAAGCATGAATTATTAAATGAGTGCAATCTGTATTTGTATTGGGCATATTATCAACCATAGCACATATTTTATTGTGTATGGATTTTCATTAAGGAAGTGGAGTACACTGAATCTCATTCTCCTTAAGTTGTAATTTTTATCACTAAAAATTCTTGATAATACATTTGATAGTGAAAAAATGACCATTTAGATGAGACTAATAACTAGAAAAGAAATAATAGCTTGAGTTAATGTTGATTTCTTCAATGTATTAAATAATTTTAAAGTAAGGGAGAACAATCAAAAATAATATGTTTTAAGACCAACTTTTATTCATTGTACTTCTCTAATATTTGAGGCATTTGTAATGTGATTAAGTAAATTAAATATTTAATTTTTCAAATAGCAAAGATGGTCAAAGCTAACTTCTGCCATTTTAAAATCAAATGCATTAAATTGTTTTACTCTTTTTATAAAAGCATTTAAAATGTTGCCTTTTAACTATGACAGTATTAGAAATATCATTCATGATGACTGGTTTTATAAATAGGATCTAAAGTTGTTTAGGAAAGAGTCTTAGACAAACTTTTAGGGTATCTATGTTCTGGACTTAGCCCTTCCACTAAACTGCCACTCAGACCTAAGCAGGAAACCTACCCTCACTGAGTACTTTTTTCAGTCATAGAGGCCACACTTTTAATATAGTTATTATTTCTTCCTTACTAGCAACAGTTTAATTTGGATTCTTTTATCTTTTTTTTTAATAGTCTGATACATACTTCTGCATGTCAATGCGATTGCCAGTGGATGAGGAAGCCTTCGTGAGTAAGTATTAATTGGATTGGGGGAGCAGCAGTTGAATGGAGGGCAGCTATTTGAAATCAGTGAAAAGTTCTCTCTGAGGGTTATGAGCATATTAATCTTTTAGTGTCAGTTTCTAAAATGCATTTATTATGCCTAATGCAGAAACAAACTAGAAAGAACCCTAAGAGGCAAGATTATAAACTGTATCTGGAGAGATTCATGCGTAATAGTAGTTAAGGAGTTGCATGTAGATGTCGATGACCGCCAATACTGTGTGGTCCCATTTGTATAGTATTGGCTTTCTGTCTGTGGCAGGATGCTTAATTCCACTCCACTAAACAAACAGTTTATTTACCTGCTGGTTCATGCTATAAATCGACTGCACTTAGAATCAACATTGGTGAATGTAAGATTTTACTTGTCAGGTAGATGGATAGAAAGGAAGGGAAGGAGAGAGGGAGAGAGGGAGGAAGGGACGAGAAGGGAAAGGAGAGCCAGAAAAGAAAAGAAATGGAAGAAAGAACATTTATCTTGTTTGTATTATAGAATAAGAGAATGCTTAAGTGACAGTTCCTCCCCCAACTGAGCCTTTAAATCAGAGAGGAAAAGTGACAAAGCACCATCTGTTTCCATCTAGGTTGTTTCAATTTAAACATCCCTTCTGACAGACATTTAACTGTTTAGGGAAGAGCTGTGATTGGCAAATTATTCATGTATTTGGCTTTTCTCTGCTTCATTTTTAAACATTTGAGATGTTGATTTTGGAGAGAAAGTGATGGTAGGTGGTACTTTGGTCCCCTGAAACTGATCTTCAAGTGGGCTGTCTGAAACGGCTATTATGTAAATTGTGAAATGTGTACAGTAGCCTTGGGGCAGTCTGAGGATGAATTTTCATGAGGTATTTCCCACAGGAATGGACGTTATAGACCTGCAAAGCCAGAGCAACGTGCATTCTTTATTCACACACATTGGTGGCAATCACAACAGAAAATACAACCTTTAATAACACTATCAACAAAATTTGCTGCATAGTTAATTCCTAAGGATGAAAGACCATATGAAGTTGAACATTGATGACATTGTTTGTATAATATTTTGATATTACCAAGAAAAAGTTAGGAAGCAAAGTGCTCCCATATCCTGAACTTAGTATCTTTAAAGGAAAAGTAATTTAAGTTTCTAATTGCAGTGCTTGAGTAACACTAAATAATATTTAGGATATAAATTCATAATTAAAATCCTAGCCATAAAGCTTTCCTTAATTTCATATCCACATACTTGGCTACCTAGGAGAAAATAACATTTACTCACAAAAAAAATTCTACATGAATTTTTCTTTCTTAATTAATATTTTCTTTCTCCAAGTTCAGGGGTTGTTTTGAGTCCTGTTTTCACCAGAGCTTTGAAGAGAAGGCCACCCTACACACCTGTGTAAATATGGTAGTCATGTGTTACAGCACTGTTACATGTCTCACATTAATAGGCTTGTTTCTGGAAATTGGTGGTAGTATATGGTTTTAGAAGTAGTGACTGTAAGGACTATGGATATATATCCTGTGTGTTACTGCTCTCCTAATATTAATGTGTTTACATTCACATAATTTAAAACGAAAAAATACAAGTGAGTAAATTCAGTCAAGTAAAACATTCACAGGAAACACATAAAGTTCTATATTAGAGCCAGAGTGCTAAATCTTTTCGTACTTTCTTAAGCACTTTTCTTCTAAGATTAAACTATTCCAAGTACTGAGATCCTTAGAAGGTCTTCTAAGATTAAGAATTATTTTCAGTATTTCCTCCTTCTTTATTGCTTGGAGGATTGCATGAATACTAAAACTTTTGTTCCCTGTTCACAATGGGTTGTGAGTCCTTTAATGAACTCTGCCCAGGTGGTTTGTGGTTACTGTTGTTTACATAATTCAGCAACCACAAAGTTTAAGTCTAGAAAAATAAGAACTGGAAAATGGAAAACTAGAGACAATTAGCAAATGATCATTTATATAAAAAGATAAGTAAAAGAAATGCTTCATGTATTATCACATTAATTCTTAAGACAACCCTGTAGATAGTCTCATTTCATAGCTGAGAAACAGAGACAGGAACATTTGTATCTGTGATTTAATCAGGTGCTAAGACACTAGGTTGTATGAAATTCTCATTTATGTAATTGCTAGACTATTACCATCATCACTACCTGCTATTGTTTACTAAGGACCTGCCAGACACAATAAGGTACTGAAACCTAAATATATTTAAGCCAATTTTCAGGAGAAGAAACAGACGTTCAGAGAGGTTAAGGAATCTGCTTAAGCTTTTTACTAGTTATGTATTAACCTAGTTGTACTTCAGATTTGGGTGTGGGAATAGTGATACAAAGGAAGAAATGAACAAAGTTATCAAGTGCGTAGCTGGAGCTAAAATAGAGCAAGAGCAGCACCGTTCTTTCTTCCTCACATCAAATACAATTATTATTTCATTCCTTTACCTTCACTCCGTACCCGGTACACTCTGGCCAATTTTGCCAAAGAAAAAATAAACCTCAAACCGTCTTACAAAATAAATAACAAATACACTTGAAGATTTAAAGATTTGTAGAAGGAAAGGGGTTTGGATATATAGTTATATGTTGGAAGAGTGACCATACAAAGCTTTTCCAGAGTCCCAGAGAGAAAGTTTTGCCTGTAAGATAACCAAGGCTTTTCCATTCTAAGGGATTTTGATGGCATAGAGAATGAAGCTATAGCCGTTTTGTGGATTGTCCCAAATTCCAGATCTCAAAATGCCTTACGCTGATATTAGACATGGTTGTAAGTGAAGAGCTGTAAAAACCCATAATACTTTCTTCATTCTTTTCTGTTTTTATTTTTTATTTTTCATAGTCATTCTGTTTGTTTATTCTTTCCTTAAGATACTTAATGATTTTATACCTTCTGTTTTCATTATCTGTGCCTCCTTAAATTGTTGTATCCCAGCGGGATATGGCACAGACTCATAAATGCTTGCTGAATACACAAGGGAACACTAAAAAAGGCTTTTGTGGCCAGGTGCAGTGGATCACGCCTGGAATCCTAGCACCCTGGGAGGCCGAGACAGATGGATCACAAGGTCAGGAGATTGAGACCATCTTGGCCAACATGGTGATATCCCATCTCTATTAAAATTAGAAAAATTAGCCAGATGTGGTGGCACACACCTGTAATCCCAGCTACTTGAACCCGGGAGGCAGAGGTTGTAGTGAGCTGAGATCACATCACTCCATTCCAGTCTGGTGACGGAGCAAGACTCTGTGTCAAAAAGAAAAAAGGCTTTTGTTAGACCATTTTCTTTTTCTTTTTCTTTTTTTTTTTTAAAGAAAGAGGAAGAGATTTTAGAAAAAGAGAGAAAAGGAGAAAGAAAGAAACAGCAAAAGAAAGAAAAAAAGAATGAAAGAGAGAAAGAAAGAGGAAGAGAAAGAGGGAGAGATAATGGGATTCTTGTTTTATTGCCCAGGCTAGAATACAGTCTAAAAATGCATATTAAAAACCTCTTTTATGCCAATAATTGTGTTTAACAATGGAGACAGGAAGGAATAGGGGATGAAAATAACAAATAAGCAGCCAACCAAT
>CAUYQU010025805.1:0-15956 GCA_963574635.1 Cheracebus regulus
TTCACACTTGATTCTGAACCCAGATTGCCCAATTCAGGATTTTTGCCTCTGCATGTGACTCTTTTGTCTCCTGATTCTTAAATATATGCTCTATTGGATTACTTCAATCAGCAAAAACCTGCTGAAACATCACCCATTTCTGCAGAGGTCTGCTCAGATTCTCAATGCTCCTTTCCTACCGTATTACTTGTCTGCCATTTTTATAGCAAAAGCTCTTGCTCCATATGTATGTGATTATTTTCCCATCCCCTCACCTCCAATTTTTTCTTACACACATTATAGATGCTTTTGTTCTTTCCGCTCCAAGTCTGTCAAGGTCATCTACTGCCACCATTCCACTCATTTTAGGAATCTCTTATCAGTCCTGCATCTCCTGTGACCCCTCAGCAGTTTAACACCATTGATCCTACCCTTGTTTTGGGAACAGTCTATGAATCCTTCCAGGAACCTCCCACTCTCTCCTGGGGTTTCTCTTACCTCTGCCTCTTCCCTCCTTCCACTACAGAGTTCTTCCTCTTCCAACTCTATTTGGCCTTGGTAAATAATTCAGCTAATTAACTAAGCAAACTAGGATTTATTCTTGCCTCTTCTCTTTTCCTATTACATCACATTACATCTAGTCAAATGAGCTATGTGATCATCGTGAAGTTCGAGCTTCAGAATCATTTCCTACTGCAGCCAGTTTCATCACTTACATCTCTATCAGCCCATCTCAGCAAGCCTCATCTGCAGCTTACACCAAATAGCACTTCTGTTTATTTCTCAAAAGTCCATTCCCCACAGTAGCTATTTAAAAATTATATTACTTTTCTATGTTTTCCAGTTGACTGCCACCACTTTTACTCTCTATGATCAAGATGCTAATTTTTTGCTATGCTAAGTTCCTTTGTATTGAGTTGTGATTATCTCTGAAATTGAGGGCTACTCTATACTTAATTAATTCTGCTATGGCCACACTGGTGGTGGTTTTCTTTTTATTGTCAGGATCGGGCAGCAGTATGCCTAGATTTTTCTATGACTTTTTGAAAAATTTTACTTGTACAAATGTATATATTACAAGTTCGGTTTTTTTACTTAGATTACATTGCGCTTAAGACATGACATTAGGGTATTCATTATTTAATTAACAAGCACTGTATTTACTAATTAATACCCCAATCACTGTACTTACTAATTAATATCCCATTATTGAAGCCCTCTGCCTCCTACACTTCCATGTCATTACTGTGTATGATATCACTGTCTTGATCCATGTAAACACATTCTTTAGCAACCACTTATGAGTGAGAACGTGTTCTATTTGATTTTCTGTATCTAGCCTGTTTTTCTTAAGAAAATGACCCCTAGTTCCATCCATATGGCCACAAAATATGTGATTTCATTCTCTCTTTATGACTGAGTAGTATGGCATCGTGTAGATATAAAATCACATTTTTAATCCAATCATTCATTGATGGATACTTTTGTTGATTCAGTATCTTTGTTACTGTGAATGTTGCTACCATAAACATACAAGTCAAGGTATGTATTTGATACACTGGCTACTTTTCCTTTGGGGAGATACCCAGTAGTAGGACTGCTTCATGAAAATGTAGTTCTAATTTTAGTTCTTTGAGAATCCGTACTGTTTTCCATAGAAGGTGTACTACTTCACATTCCCACCAAGGGTGTATAAGAGTTCTCGTTTCTCCATATCCTTGCCAACAGCTCTTTATTTTTCACCCTTTTAATCAGTCATTCTAACTGAGGTAAGATGATATCTCATTGTCGTTTTGTTTCCATATACATATAGATATGGCAACGAAAATTAGAAAACTGCCCCTGTGCCCACTGATAGTCTCAAAGAATTTAAAGTATATATATATATATATACACACTATATATATATATTATAATATGTATATATATATATTATAATATATATATATAGTGTGTGTGTATATATAAAGTATATATACTTTATAGATACATACACACATACACACACAGACACACACACACAGTGTATACATATTTTAACTTATGGGATACACATGCCATGTGCAGGTTTGTTACACAGATATACATGTGCCATGGGGGTTTGCTGCACTCATCAACCCATCATCTAGGTTTTAAGCCTCGCATGCACTAGGTATTTCTCCTAATGCTATCCCTCACCTTGCCCTTCACCCCCTGAATGCCTAGGTGTGTAATGTTCCCCTCCCTGTGTCCGTGTGTTTTCATTGTTCAACTCACACTTATGAGTGAGAAAATGTGGTGTTTGGTTTTCCTTTTCTGTTCTAGTTTGCTGAGAATGATGTTTCCCAGCTTCATCCATGTCCCCACAAAGGACATGAAATCATTCTTTTTTTTACAACTGCATAGTATTCCATGGTATATATGTGCCATATTTTCTTTATCCAGTCTATCATTTGTAGATATTTGGGTTGGTTCCAAGATTTTGCTATTGTAAATAGTGCTGCAATGAACATATGTGTGCATGTGTCTTTATAATTCTTTATAATAGAATGATCTATAATCCTTTGGGTATATACCTTGTATATATTCAGCCACAGTGTCTTCCACAGTGGCTGAACTAATATACACTCTCATTAACAATGTAAAAGTGTTTCTATTTCTCCATATCCTCTCCAGCATCTGCTTTTTTCTGAACTTTTTTTTTGAGGCAGAGTCTCACTCTGTTGCCCAGGCTGGAGTGCCGTGGCCCGATCTTGGCTCACTGCCACCTCTGCCTCTCAGGTTCCAGGTATTCTCATGCTTCAGCCTCTCGAGTAGCTGGAACTACAGGCACCTGCCACCGTGCCCGACTAATTTTTGTATTTTTTTTTTATATGGAGTTTATATGGAGTTTCACTCTTTATTGCCCAGGCTGGACTGCAATGGTGTGATCTTGGATCACTGCAACCTCTGCCTCCCAGGTTCAAGTGATTCTCCTGCCTCAGCCTCCTGAGTAACTGGGATTACAGGCATGCACCACTATGGCCAGCTTGATTTGCATTTTTAGTAGAGATGGGGTTTTACCATGTTGATCAGGTTGATCTCGAACTCCTGACCTCTGGTGATCTGCCCATCTCAGCTTCCCAAGTGCTGGAATTACAGACATGAGCCCCTGTGCCTGGCCTGTTTCCTGACTTTTTAATGATGACCATTCTAACTGGCATGAAATGGTATCTCGTTGTAGTTTTGATTTGCATTTCTCTAATTATCAGCGATGATGAGCTTTTTAAAATATAAGTTCGTTGGCCACAGAAATGTCTTTTTTGAGATGTGTCTGTTCATATCCTCACCCACTTTTTGACAGGATTTTTTTTTTTTTTTGCAGATTTTTTTATGTTCCTTGTGGATTCTGGATATTAGCCCTTTGTCAGATGGATAGATTGCAAAAGTTTTCTTCCATTCTGTAGGTTGCCTGTTGACTGTAATGAGAGTTTCTTTTGCTCTGCAGAAGCTCTTTAGTTTAATTAGATCCTATTTGTCAAATTAGCTTTGTTGCAGTTGCTTTTGGTGTTTTAGTCATGAAGTCTTTGCCCATGCCTAAGTCCTAAATGGTATTGCTTAGGTTTTCTTCCAGGGTTTTTACGGTTTTAGAGCTCACATTTAAGTCTTTAATCCACCTTGAGTTAATTTTTGTATAAGGTGTAAGGAAGGGGTCCAGTTTCCATTTTCTGCATATAGCTAGCCAGTTTTCCCAACACCATGTGTTAAATAGGGAATCCTTTCCATTGCTTGTTTTCATTGGGTTTGTCAAAGATCAGATGGTTGTAGATGTGTGGTGTTATTTCTGAGGCCTCTGTTCTGTTCCATAGCTGTATATATCTGTTTTGATACCACTACTATGCTGTTCTTGTTACTGTAGCTTTTTAGTATAGTTTGAAGTCAGGTAATGTGATGCCTCCAGCTTTGTTTTTTTTTTTTTGCTTAGGATTGTCTTGGCTATATAGTCTCTGCTTTTGGTTCCATATGAAGTTTAAAGTATTTTATTCCAATACTGTGAAGAAAGTCAGTGGTAGCTTGATGGAGATAGCATTGAATCTACAAATTACTTTGTTTTTTTTTCCTCAGTGTGTCACATCAGAGGATACCTGATGTTGCTGAGTCTTGTTTTTTAGGTGATATTTACTTGATCACAAGATTCATACGATGTCTGCCACGTACTCTTATATGAAAGTTATTATTTTTTGGTGTTATTAACTTTCTTTCTTTCTTTCTCTCTTTTTCTCTTTCTCTCTTTCTTCCTTCTTCTTGTTTTTTTTTTCTTTTTTTGGAGTCTGGCTATGTTGCCCAGGCTGAAGTACAGTGGCACAATCTCCACTCACTGCATCCTCTGCCTCCCAGGTTCAAGCAGTTCTCCTGCCTCAGCCTCTCAAGTAGATGGGATTACAGACATGCACTACTATGCCCAACTAATTTTTATTTTTTTTGGCATTTTTAGTGGAGACAGGGTTTCACCATGTTGGCGAGGCTGGTCTTGAACTCCTGACCTCAGGTGATCCTTGGCCTCCCAAAGTGCTAGGATTATAGGCACGGGCCACCAGGTCCAGCTGGTGTTGTTAACTTTCATAGGTCAGGCATACTTTGGAGACAGCACATTGAGGTTATGTCAATGTCCTGAATCTTTTCAGAATTCTGTGTAGAGATTTTAGGCTCCTTGGAAGATTCTTGTCTGCAACAATGATTCCTGTATTTCTTGCTTCAACGTGATTCTCTATTTCCCTCATTCTTTCTACATTTATCAATTGGAAATCTGTAAGGATGACTGGTCCCTTCCTCTACACTTGTTTATTCATTCAGTTGTTTATGTCTATGTAGACTTGCTGATACTTTATTGTATGGCTTCTAATTTACTGCTATCAATAATCACTTTATAGCTAAGATACTTTCAGGTCTGGTAATTGGGAGCTCCTCAAGACAGACTCTTGTGTCTTTCCAGCTTGCTCCATTTTTTAGTGAGCACCTCTTTGCTTCTGTATAGAAAGATGTTCCCTCAGCTTTGAAATCAAGTCCTTCAATGAGACCTGGCTCTTTTGATTAGAGGAGGGTGGTTGGAAAGCGGGTTCTGGGCAGGATTCTGCCATTGCTTCTAGCTTCCTTCAGTGAACAGAACTAGAAAATATACCTAAGTCTTTTAATCCCTTAGAGGGACACACATCTATTAATACACTTAGGACTAACTAGACATAATTTTTTAAACATGCGAGTTTACACAAATGCCTTCAGTTGTCATCTAGTGCCACTGACTATATCCTAATGTTCCCATTTTTCATTTGGGAATTTATTTTCCAACAGTGAGAAACCTGGTCCTCAGACTCTACCATATGGGAATTTTATAGAGGAGTTTCAGAACCATAAATCCACGTGAACCTCTTTGAGACATTTACTAGGACTGCGTATTTTCCTACTAATTGTTTTGAATTTAGCAATATGCTATCCTTCAAAATAGCCTTGTGCAATGTTTTATAGATAGACCACTTCTCCCTACCCCTTTCAATGTGACTATGTTATTCTTTCATGAGAGACAGAGATGCAATTATGGTTTTGGGGGTTTCCCCAAATCCTAGCTGATTTTGATGATTTATTTTCCAGATATGTGGAGTATGATGCTGATCTAAGAGGCACTTCTTCCCCATCCCTATGATCCACTTCCTATTTTCACTCTCTCCTTGCCCATGTGTGTTCTCTAGGTAACAATCCCATTAGTATCTCATTCCTCCTGGCCGTGTTACTTTTGCACAGATGAGCTAATTGGTGTATTTTTCTTTCCATCCCTTTCTTTCTTTCATGAAGTGTGGCATATGTTAAAAATGTTTTGTATTTTGAGTTTTTCACTCACTGTCTATCCTGGAATGGCTGCATAACCTTTCCTTGAAACCATTCTCATCCCTTGTCTACACTGCACATGACTCCACTCTGTGAATATGCCATAGTTTATACATCCAGTTCTTATGTTTGGGATTTAGGATTTCCCAACATTTCACATTCACACACATGGCTGCTATAAATACACTCTGCTGATGTCCTTTTGTGTCATTGGAAGTATTTTTTTAAGGGTAGTGCTCATGGTAGTGGGATTGCTTGGGTCACAGTTAAATGCAGGTGTAGGTTTGTTAGGTACTGCCAAATTTCCCTCCAGAAACGTAATGCCAATTTGAATTCCTATCAGCAGTGGATGAGAAGGATTGCTTCCACAAAACCCATTGAAACTCAGTAAGAACATGGAAGGCTGTAGCATTGGAGATGGGGCAGCTCCCAACTGCCCAGCTTCATACTGTGAGATCCCTTTTTCAAGTGGACTTGAAAGCTACATGGTCAGCTCATCTCTTCCCCAGCTCCCCATGGGAAAGACTGATGGGTGAGTGACAGCAGCCAGTGTATATATTGGCAGGTTCTATCTCCCCAGGTTCTTGCACAGGAGATCTATATGGCTTGTCATGGCACCTTTCAAACCTTCTACTCTCACACCAAAGTGAGAATTTGAGTGGAGCAGCCAGCAAAGAAGGGAGCCTCCTATCCCCTAAAGCTTTGTGTTGCAGAAGAGCTATCCTAGGTAGACTGGACATCTGGGTAGACTAGGCAGCTCTCACCTACCCAGCTCACTGGTGCAGAAGATATACATTGGGTAGGTGATACAGGTCAAGAAACATTGGTTCAACGCTGAGAATATACAGGGTTAGAGGGTTGTTGGGAAGCAGGTGGCAGCAGTCATTGAGCTGTCCCGTCCTCCCAGTTGCCAACTCTCACTCTAAAGAAAACATTCATGGAAATCATTTTTTATCAGACAGAGCAACCCAAACCAACATAGCTCCCATGCCATAGCACAGAGTTTCTGCCCCAGGAAGGGATGTGACAAGCCGCAAAGACTGATAGCTCCCTGGCCCTGCCTGAGGGAAGTGACTTTACTTAAATCAGAGCAGGAAGAAAGTTCCGCACCAGAGTGTTATTGGAGCCAAAGGACATCACCATAGCTTGCAGTCTTCCATGGAAGCTTGTGCCCCTAAAGCACAAAGTTCTGTACCTGTTTGTCCCCTTGCTCCTGAGCCTCGGTGCAACTCCTGGGCACAGGGGGAAGGAGTAAAGTTTGATTGATCTCTGAGGCCCTGTCTCTCAACACAACCTCCATCCATGAAGTCTCTGAGGACTGCTGTGGAAGGAGTCACCAAAGGAATGAACCCAGAAAGCCAGGCCTGACTCCAGGGAATAACTGAAGGAGAGCTCACACAAGGACTAAAGAGTATTTTGCATACAATGGACTTGAACATCTGGTGTGTGGAGGCTAGGGATGCTGCTAAACATCCTACCATGCACAACCTTCCTCCCTAAAGAATTATCCATCCCAGAACATCAGTAGTGCTGAGGTTGACAGCCCCTGGCTTACACCCTGATTATTAGATCTGGAGATCTAGGAGAATTGGGGATGCCTCATGGGGTCTTTTAACCAAATATGAATGAGATAACGTCTACGTATATGGAATGCAGTCACAGACCCAGTTCCTGACAAAGAAATAAAAATGGTCTCATTTTAGGTCAGGAAAGATCATGAAACCTTCTGAGATAAGGTCTCTCTCTCTCTCTCTCTCTCTCTCTCTCTCTCTCTCTTTAATTTCAGAGGTAGGGTCTTATGGTGTCCCCCAGTCTGGAATGCAGTGGCAGGATCATGGCTCACTGCAACCTGAAACTCCTGCGTTCAAGTGATCCTCCCGTCTCGGCCTCATGAGTAGTTAGGACTGAGGTGTGCTCCACAAGCCTGGCTAATATTTTAATTTTAATTTATTATTATTATTATTATTTTATAGAACAGGAATCTTGTTATATTGCCCAGGCTGGTCTCAAACTCCTGGCCTCAAACCACCCTCCCATCTCTTCCTCCCAAAGCATCAGAAGGATTTTCTAAAAATGTCACTCAGTGGAAACAATTATTTCTTCCAAAATACATTTCTAGGTGATTACAGAGGTGTAGTTTTAGAAGTTTGTTAACAAAAAGCAAAAAATATCCCCAAATGCACCTGAAACTAGACCATAATTTGTCTTTTCTAAAATTTTTTATCAGAAAGTACAGGATATTTCAAGTTCCAATAAAACACAGGCTGTTTGTTTCATCCAAGACTCAGTTTTATGTCCACATAATATTTATGATTAATGAAATCCTTTTACACAGTTTTCCACTTTTTTTGTCAATCCTAACAGAACATATGTGTTTGGATTTCCTTGGTGCGCATGGAGAGTGTTTTTTTCCCTATATTTTACAGAACATAGCATTTATAACATTTTGAAGGTGTACCTCAATGTCAAAGGTAACTACTATTTCTCTGTATTGCCATTTTATTGTTTCATATTTTCTCTTTCAGGATGGAACCATCTGGAAATGAAAAACCATCACATACGTAGCAAGAATTATGATATTGTATAGGAGATCAGGAATGATTTATAAATAATTCTAATATGATTAAAATATTATGATGGGACCAGGTGCAGTGCATCACACCTGTAACTCTAGCACTTTGGGAGGCCAAGGCAGGCAGATCACTTGAGATCAGGAGTTCGAGACTAGACTGTCCAAGATGATGAAACCCCGTCTCTACTAAAAATACAAAAATTAGCCAGGTGTGGTGGCATTCACCTGTAATCCCAGCTACACAGGAGGCTGGGACAGGAGAATCACTTGAACCTGAAAGGTGGAGGTTGCAGTGAGCCACGATCACACCATTGCACTCCAGCTTGGGAGGCAAGAGCGACACTCTGTCTCAAAAACAAAAAAATTAGGATGAAAAATATGGAAGAAACCAAATGGATTTCTAGCTCAACTAAATCATCATTATTCTGTGTCTATTTTTTGCCAGAAAATGTGTATTTCATGTCCACAATCAGGGCCACAGTCCCAGCGCTCAAGTGTGGGTGTCTCCTAAGCAAATTGAAGAACACAGGAATATAAGTTCATTAAACTAATAACCCCTTATCTCTCTCTCTCTCTTCCTTTTTTTAAGATGGAGTCTTCCTCTGTTGCCCAGGCTGAAGTGCAGTGGCCCTATCTGGGCTTACCACAACCTTTGCCTCAAGCAATTCTCCTGCCTTAGCCTCCCAAGCCCCTGGGACTACAGATGCACACCACCATGCCCAGCTAATTATTGTATTTTTTAGTAGAGATAGGGTTTTACTATGTCGCCCAGCTGTGTGTGTGTGTGTGTGTGTGTGTGTGTGTGTGTGTGTGTGTGCAAGAGAGAGAGAGAGAGACAGAGTCTTGCTCTGTTACCCAGGCTGGAGTGGAGTGCAGTGGCACAATTTCGGCTTACTGCAAACTTTGCCTTCCAGTTTTGAGTGATTCTCCTGACTCAGCCTCCCGAGTAGCTGGGATTACAGGCACATGCCACCATACCTGGCTAATTTTGTATTTTTAGTAGAGATGGGGTTTCACCATGTTGGCCAGGGTGGTATCAAACTCTTCACCTCAGGTGATCTGCCCGCTTTGGCCTTTCAAAGTGCTGGGGTTACAGGCGTGAGCCATGCGGAGCCCAGGCAACCTTTTCTCTTAGAAGTGTTTGCAAGTTGTCTCTTGGAGGACAAGCCTTGTATTGGGACTGTCAGAAATGTTCCTGTGGGAATGAAGAAGTCAGTGGGTGATGAGTGTAATGGGTTTTCTCTGGATCAATCAGGCCTATAGGTTTTGAGGCAGAGGGAAGGGCAGTGTGGATGTGTGGAGACAATGTTGGCTGCTCATTTACCAAGGAATTTATAGTGCTGTCATTTCCAGTGACCTCCTAAGGCACATGGATGGAGTCAAGTCTTCCATATCAAATGATAAAACTGTGTAGTAGGCCAGGCACAGTGGCTTACATCTGTAATCCCAGCACTTTGGGATGCTGAGGTAGGCAGATAAGGAGGTCAAGAGATCGAGACCATCCTGGCCAACATGGTGAAACCCCATCTCTTCAAAAACACAAAAATTAGTTGGGCATGGTGGCATGCACCTGTAGTCCCAGCTGCTCGGGAGGCTGAGGCAGGAGAATCGCTTGAACCTGGGAGGCAGAGGTTGCAGTGAGGTGAGATCATGCCACTGCTTCCAGTCTGGAGACAGAGCGAGACTCCCTCTCAAAACACAAAAACAAACAACCCCAAAAAACTGTGTAATGAACTAGTGAACTGAGCAGTGATAGGGTCACATCATTCCCTTTGAAATCTGGCACTAGACAAGGATGTCCTCTCTCTCCCCTCTTATTCAATATAGTATTGGGAGTTTTAGCCAGAGCAATCAGGCAAGAAAAAGAAATAAAGGGTATTCAATTAGGAAAGAAGGAAGTCAAATTGTCTCTATTTGCAGATGACATGATTGTATATTTAGAAGATTCCATCATCTCAGCCCAAACTCTCCTTAAGCTGATAAGCAACTTCAGCAAAGTCTCAGGATGCAAAATCGATGTGCAGAAATCACAAGCATTTCTATATACCAATAACAGACAAACAGAGAGCCAAATCAAGAGTGAACTCCCATTCAGACTTGTTACAAGAAGAATAAAATACCTAGGAATACACCTAACAAAGGAGGTAAAGGACCTCTTCAAGGAGCACTACAAACCACTGCTCAAGGAAATAAGAGAGGATACAAACAGATGGAAAAACATTCCATGCTCACGGTTAGGAAGAATCAATATCATGAAAATGGCCATACTACCCAAAATAATTTATAGATTTAATGCTTTCTGCATCAAACTACCAATGACCTTCACAGAACTGGAAAAAAAACACTTTAAACTTCATATGGAACCAAAAAAGAGCTGGCATAGCCAAAACAATCCTAAGCTAAAAGAACAAAGCTGGAGGTATCATGCTGCCAGACTTCAAACTATACTACAAGGCAACAGTAATCAAAACAGCATAGTACTAGTATCAAAACAGAGACATAGACCAGTGGAAAAGAACAGAGGTCTCTGGAACAACATCACACATCTACAGCCATCTGATCTTTGACAAACCCGACTAAAACAAGCAATGGGGAAAGAATTCCCTGTTTAATAAATGCTGTTCAAAAAATCAGCTAGCAAGGTGCAGAAAGCAGAAACTATATCCCTTCCTGACACCTTACACTAAAATTAACTCCAGATGGGCTGAGGACCTAACACCATAAAAACCCTAGAAGAAAACCTAGGCAAAACCATTCAGGACATAGGCATAGGCAAGGACTTCATGACGAAAACACCAAAAGCAATGGCAACAAAAGCCAAAATAGATAAATCGGATCTAATTAAACTTAGAACTTCTGTACAGCAAAAGAAACAATCATTAGAGTGAACCGGCAACCAACAGAATGGGAAAACATTTTTGCAATGTACCCATCTGACAAAGGGCTAATATCCAGAATCTACATAGAACCAAAACAGATTTACAAGAAAAAAAAAAAAACCCATCCAAAAGTGGGCAAAGGATATGAACAGAAACTTTTCAAAAGAAGACATATATGAAGCCAACAAACATATAAAAAAAATGCTCATCATCACTGGTCGTTAGAGAAATGCAAATCAAAACCACATTGAGATACCATCTCATGCCAGTTAGAATGGCAATCATTAAAAAATCTGGAGACAAAGATGCTAGAGAGGATGTGGAGAAGTGGGATCACTTTTACACTGTTGGTGGGAGTGTAAATAGTTCAACCATTGTGGAAGACAGTGTGGCAATTCCTCAAGGACCTAGAAATAGAAATACCATTGAACCCAGCAATACCATTACTGGAAATACACCCAAAGGACTATAAATCATTCTATTATAAAGACACATGCACATACATATTCATTGTGGCACTGTTTACAATAGCAAAGACCCGGAACCAAACCAAATGCCCATCAATGATAGACTGGACAAAAAAAAAATGTGGCATGTATACACCATGGAATACTATGCAGCCATAAAAAATGATGAGTTTGTGTCCGTTGTAGCAACATGGATGCACCCGGAAACCATCATTCTCAGCAAACTGACACAAGAACAGAAAATCAAACACTGCATGTTCTCACTCATAGGTGGGTGTTGAACAATGAAAACACCTGGACACAAAGAGGGGAGCATCACACACTGAGGTCCGTTATGGGGGTTTATGGGAGAGATAGTGGGAGGGAGGGTTGGGGAGGGATAACGTGGGGAAATGTATGGTGTAGGTGATGGGGGGATGGTGGCAGCAAACCACCTTGCCATGAATGTACCTGTGCAACAGTCTTGGATGATCTGCACATGCATCCCAGAATCTTAAGTACAATAAATTAAAAAAAAAAAAAGACTCATCCATGTTCCTTCATGGATCAATAGCTTATTTCTTTTTCTCAGTGAATAATATTCCACTGTATGTGTATACAACAGTTTTTTAAATTCACTTACCTGTTGAAGGACATCTTGATTGCTTCTGGTGTTTGATGATTATTAATAAAGCTGCTACAAACTTGTGCACGTAGGTTTTTTGTAGAAACATAAGTTTTTAAGTCACTTGGGTGGATAGCTAGGAGTGCACGTGATGAATTATATGGTAAAATTAGATTAAGCTTTGTAAGAAACTACCAAACTGTCTTCCAAAGTAATTCTATCACTTTTCATTCTCACCAGCAATAAATGAGAGTTCTTGTTGTTCTGCATCCTTGCCAGTAATTGAAATTGTCAAATTTTTAAAATTTTAGTCATTCTAATAGGTATATAGTGCTATCTCATTGTTGTTTTAATAAAGAAGACTTTATTGTTGTTTTAATTCTCAGTCCCTAACAACACACAATGTGGAATATTTTTTATATATTTATTTGCCATCTGTATATCTTCTCAGATTGAGATGTCTCTTTAGATGTTTTTGCCTATTCAAAAATATTTTCATAATAAAGACTTTATTTTTTAGAGCAGTTTTAGGTTCCTAGCAAAATTGAGATGAAAGTTCAGAGATTTTCTATAGATACCCTGTCTCTACACATGCACAGCCTCCTTCATTGTCAACATCTCCTAACAGAGTGGTATATTTATTACATTTGATGAATCTACATAAAACATAATTATCTTCTAGAATCCATAGTTTACATTAGGATTCATCTTCATCTTGTACATTCTATGGATTTGGACAAATGTACAGTTACATATAGCCACTATTATAATATTGTGCAGAGTATTTTTGTTGTGCTGAAAATCATTTGTGCTCTGACTATTCATTCTTCCTTTTTTTCCCTAACCCTTGTCAACTATTGATTTTTAAAAAGTCTTCATTGTTATAACCTTTCCAGAAAGTCGTATAGTTGGAATCATACAGCTTTTTCAGATTGGCTTATTTTACTTAGTAATAGGCATTTAGGTTTACTCCACGTTTTTTCATAGCTTGATAGTGGTTTCTTCTTAACACTGAATAATGTGCCATTGTATGAATGTATCACAGTTTATTTATCCATTCACCTACTAAAGGACACCTTAGCTGCTTCCAAGTTTTGACAATGATGAATCAAGCTGACACAAACATTCATGTACAGATTTTTGTGTGGGCATAAGTTTTTAATTCTTTTGCATAAATATCAAGGAGTGTGATTGCTAGATCATATGGTAACAGTAAGTTTAGTTTTGCAAAAAAAATCACCAAACTGCCCTTCCGAAGTGGCTGTACCATTTTGCATTTCCACCAGCAATGAAGGAGAGTTCTTATTGCTCCACATCCTCACCAGCATTTGGTGTTGTCAGTGTTCTGGATTTTGGTCATTCCAATCTTTCAACTTTTTTCTTCTTCATTATTACATTAGCTATTCTAGGTCTTTGGTTCTCCTTACAAATTAATAATCAATGTGTAAATATTTGCAAAATAGTTTGCTGGGATTTTGATTGGTATTGCATGAACTATATACATTAAGCTGAGGAAAAGTGAAAATCTTACCAATATCAAGTTTTTCAATCCACGAACATGGAACATCTCTCAATTTATTTAGATATACTTTAATTTCTCAAATGAAAGTTTTTTTTTTCATCGGAGTTGGTAGTATTCTGTCTATATAGCTGCCTTTTCATCTTGAAGTCTTGCCTTTGATCTTCCCTGAGAAATAGTACAGGAGATATAAATCATTTCATCCATCTGAAATGGTATTCTTCTTCTTGTGGGCTTTAATGGGACTTAAGTGCTAGTTTTCTAACATTATATCCATTTTCCAAGACATTTGAAGTCCAAAACTAAGTTTAAATGAGTCAAGGTAATGTCAGCCTTAGTGGTCTCACATTAGTCACAGACGACCTCACACCAGGACCTTAGAAACCTTCTTTGTTAAGATCATAAAAGTTCTCACACTAAAGCCCAAGTGGCCTTGCAGTAGGCCTTGAAGGTCTCTCACTAAAGCCACAGAGATTTCTTAACAAATTCTAAATATCCCCTTAGCTTTTTGGCTCATATGTGCTTCTTCACCTAGAAACTCAGGTTTTACATTATTTCCAAGCAGATTCTTCTAATTTCAACAAATGGAAACTGTAGAGTTTGCCTAAGAATTTGTTGTCATTTAAATACAGTTAAAAAAAAAAAAAACCACCACAGGATTATTTCATTTTACTCTTTATGTTTTACCTATAAGCCCAAATAGTGGTTAGTGGTCTGTCTGTACTAGTCTGCTGGCTTTCGATGATGGGGAAGTAAGGCGTCCAATAGAATGGTTTGTTTTTATCTGGCAGACTCTTAGTCTTTAAATGCAAGGTACCAATTTGTAAGCACTTCTATTCTAATAATCTCATAGTAGACAGAAACAATTATTACATAATTCCTGGTCTTGGACCTGGGTGTTACTGTAACTATTAATGACTGTTAATATAATTAATGTTTGCATGTAGTTGAAAAGTTTACAATCATTTTTACATAATCTGTGTTTTATCAATGTTTAATTTTGTGACCTAAGAATTTTATGCTCCATTTTAAGAAAACTGCGCAGAAAACTTCGCATAAAACCCACTAGTAAGCTTTTAAATACTGAATGCATTTTATTTATCATTAAGGGAAGAAGCTAAAATTCAGAGAAATAGGTAGTAAGGAAGCTGTTCTCAGTTCCAGGCACCACCCAGTGCTTTCCATGGTATTCAACATCCTGCCTTGCCCTTTTGTTCTTTTCCCAAAGAGGTGAATAAAGCAAAATGCCAGCAGAGATCAAGATAAAGAGGCACAGAGGAGAGACGGAGTTTACTGACTCTGGCTCACCTGATTGTGCAGGGATTGGTCTATCAGATCCTACAAAGCACAATGGAAATATGGCATTTAAGACACAGAGGCCGCCTGTTTACCAGGTAGGAGGAAAGAATTCAATACTTTCAGCCGCAAATATCCGCCTCTTAGTCAAGCACTGGGGTTCCTGTGGAAGATAAAGAAGAAAATAATATGCATAAGTTCTTCCTGGTGAATAAAAAGTGGCATTTTTTTTTTTTTTTTTCCTGAGGCAGAGTCTCACTCCGTCACCAGGCACCAGTCTGGAGTGCAGTGGTGTGACCTCGGCTCACTGCAACCTCCACCTCCCGGGTTCAAGCAATTCTCCTGCCTCAGCCTCCCGAGTAGCTGGGACTGCGCGCACCACCATGCCCAGCTAATTGTTTTGTATTTTTAATAGAGACGGGGTTTCACCTTGTTGGCCAGGATGGTCTCGATCTCTTGAACTCGTGATCCGCCCGCCTCGGCCTCCCAAAGTGCTGGGATTACAGGCGTGAGCCACCGCGCCTGGCTTTTTAAAATTTTTTATTTATTTATTTATTTATACTTCTCTTTCATCATGTAATGTCTTAAACTCATTAAACAAGTAAAAACGCTGCCATGTTTGTGCAGATTCTTCTGGTGGGGGGAAAATCTGTTTTTTAAAAAAGTCATTTTGACGGATACTCCCAAGAAGAAGAAGCTCAGAGCCTGGATCCCAAGGGATAAGGGCAAATATTCTTACAGTAAGGGGTTTCAGGAGTGCTGGCATAGAAACCAGTTTCTCTCTCACACATACTCTTTTTCT
>CAUYQU010025806.1:0-35044 GCA_963574635.1 Cheracebus regulus
ACAGGGGAAAAGCATTTCTCCATGGCCTTGCCAGCATCTATTGTTTCCTGACTTTTTAGTAATCACCATTTCTGACTGACATGAGATAGTATCCCATTGTGGTTTTGATTTGCATTTCTCTAATGACTAGTGATCATGAGCATTTTTTCATATGTTTGTTGGACTCATATGTCTTCTTTTGAAAAGTGTCTGTTCATGTCCGTTGCTCACTTTTGAATGGGTTTGTTTTTTTCTTGTAAATCTGTTTTAGTTCTGTTTAGATTCTGGATATTAGCCCTTTGTCAGATGGGCAGACTGTAAAAATTTTTTTCCATTCTGTTCGTTGCTGGTTCACTCTAATGATTGTCTCTTTTGCTGTACAGAAGCTCTGGAGTTTAATTAGATCCCATTTGTCTATTTCAAACAGAGAAATGCATGTTTATCTCAAGTACACATGGAACATTCTCCAGGATAGACCATATGTAAGCCATAAAACAATCATTCAAAGTATGTTATTTGACCACAATGGAATTTAATTACCAATTAATAGAAATAAATTTGAGAAATTTCTAAATATTTGAAAATTAAATAACACAGTTATGAATAACCCATAGGACTAAAAGTAGTAACAAGGTAAATTAGAAATTTTTTTGGCCTGAATGAAAACAAAAGCACAACATTTTAAAAGATATAAGTTACAGCTAATGCAGTACTCAAAATATATAGCTTTAAAAACAAATATTTAAAAAAAGACAATCTTGAATCAATAACCTAAGCTTACTCACCTTAAGAAAAATAGACAAAGAGCAAATTCACCAAAACAAGCAGAAGAAATAAAAATAACTAAGGAAAAGTACCCAGCTCATTCTGAGAAGTTATTTACATTTTGATACTAATGCCAGATAAAGACTTCACTAGGAAAAACAGACCAAAATAAATACAGACCCAAAAATCCAGAAAAAAAAATAGAAATTGAATCCAGCAACATATGAAAAGAATTATATACCATGACCAAGTGGGATTTATCCCAGGAATGCCAACTTGGTTAACAAATGAAAATCAATTAATGCATATTCATAGATTAGATCCAAAAATGACATTATCTTAGATTTTTTTTTGAAAAACTATTTAACAAAATCTAACATCAATTCATGATTTAAAACAAACTAGAACTGGACGTACACTTTCTCAGCCTCATAAAGAGCGTCTAGAAAAATGTTTTTGTTGTCTCTTATTCACCCCATTGGTGAGGGAGGCATTCTTGTCCTAGGCTTCAAGGGTAACTAGACACATAACACCTGACACTGGACAGATGAGATCAACAACAGTTATTTGTCACATATACTCACAGCTTAGGGGAGAAGGACACCATATGTCACATGGGACCACTCGGGAATTACACTGGGAAATTGAACATCCAGGGAATATGGGAGGCAGGCTTTGTAGCATCAAGAAGGTCATGTGACCCCCAGCTGTGGGAGGTCTGTGGTGTCCTTGGGAGGATGTGACTGGCTTATTTGAATAATTCCATGGGCTGGCAGAAAACTGAAACCCACTACTCAGAGATAAGCAGAAACTGCACCTGATCTGTTTGATAAGGGGAATTTTTTATGCGACCTTAGTCATGTGAACAGAGCAGAGTCAGAAACTTGCTGTTAGGCCATTTGAGGATATCTCAATTTTACCAAACATCAAGGCAGCATATAATTCTGAGCCTAATTTTAGGCTTTATATCACACAACAACAGAGAAGAAACTCGTACAGCTAACATAATACTGGTGAAAGAATAAATGCTTTGTTCCTGAAACTGGGAAAAAGGCAAAGATGTCCACTCTTGCCACTTCTATCAACATTGTACCAGAGGTTTAGCCAGCACAATAAGGCAAGAAGAGAAATTAAAGTTATGCAGATTAGAAAGGAAGACATAAAACTTTTATTTGCAGATGACATGGTATTATTTGTAGGAAATCCTAGAGGATCTACAGAAAGCTGCTAAAACTAATAAACAGGGTTAGCAAGTGTTGAGGACATAATATTAATACATAAAAATCAGTCATATTTTTATGTACTAGCAATTAATCTGAAAACAAAATTAAGATAATTTCCCTCATAATAGCATTGCTAAAAGGAACTAAAGAAGACTCAATAAATGGAAAGACATAACCTGTTCATAGACTGGAAGACTCAATATCATTAAGATGATAATTCTTCCCAAATTTATCTAGAGTCAATGTCATCCTGATTAAAATCTCAGCAAACTTTTTATAGAAATGAATGTATCAATCCTAAACTTCATATGAAAATACAAAGAACCTAGAATAGTCAAAACAATTTTTGGTTGTTTGTTTGAGATGGAGTCTCACTCTGTTGCCAGGCTGGAGTATAGTTGCACGATCTTGGCTCACTGCAACCTCCACTTCCTGGGTTTGAGCAATTCTCCTGCCTCAGCCTCCCAAGTAGCTGGGACTATAGGCATGCACCACCATACCCAGCTAATATTTGTATTTTTAGTAGAGACAGGGTTTCACCATGTTGGCCAGGAGGTCTCTACCTCTTGACCTCGTGATCCACCTACCTTGGCCTCCCAAAGTGCTGGGATTACAGGTGTGAGCCACCACACCCAACCTAAAACAATTTTGAAGGAAAAAAGTAAAGACCTTACACTTTTTGATTTTTCAAATTATCATAAAGCACAATAATCAAAACAGTATAGTACTGACATAAGAATAGACATATAGATCAATGTAACAGAAGACAGATGTAACAGAAGAGGGAGTCTAGAAATAAATCTTTATTGTGAACTGAGTTTTGACAACAGTTTTGTCAAGCAATTCAATGGGGAAAAGAAAAATCTTTTCTGCAAATGACGCTAAGACAATTGGCTATCCATATGCAAGAAAAAAATTAGAACTTAGACTGTTGTTTCACACTGTAAAGGAAAAAATCAAAAATGGATTATAGACCTAAAAATAAGAGCTAAAACTATAAGACTTCTAGAAAACAGGAGAAAAATCTCTGTGACATTGGGTTAGAAAAGATTTCTTAAATATGACACCAAAAGCATGTTCAATTTAAATAAAAAGTTGTAAATTAGACTTTCAAAATTAAAAACATTTGTTCCTTAAAAAGCATCATTAAGGAAACATAATGATAAGCCATAGACTAAGAAAAAGATATTTGCCAATTATTTATTTGATAAAGAGATATTTTTGTATCCAGAATATGTAAATAACTCTTAAAACTCAATCATAAGAACATAAGGAACCCAATTTAAAAATGGACAATAGGCTTGAACAGACATTTCACTGTAAACATATATGAATGGCTAACAAGCATATGAAAAGATGCTTAATATAATTAGTCATTAGAGAAATGCAAATTAAAACCACAGTGAGATATCATTCCACACCCATCAAAACGGGTATAAAGAAGAAGACAATACCAAATGTTAGGAACTCTGTGAAGTATGTGAAGTATCTGGAACCCTCATGCATTTGGTCATGAGACTGTAAAATGGTACATCCAATTTGGAAAACATTTTGGCAACAGCTTCAAAAGTTAAACATTAACTTACTATTAATAAGTTACTATTATGTTACCATAGTTAACTTACTCTTAACTAGCAATTTCACTCCTAGAGATCTGACAAAAGAAAATGAAAACACGTCCATATAAATACCTGTACATGAATATGCATAGTAGCATTATTCACAGTAGCCAAAAATTGGAAACAATTCAAATGTCTATCAGCTAGTGAATGGATAATAAAGATACAGAATATTTTCATCTTGGCAAGGATCCCTGTGTTGCCCTTTTATAACCACACTAACTCTCTACCTCACGTCACCTACCACCTCCCACTCACAACCCTTGGGAACCACTAATCATCTCTGTCTTTAATAATTTTTTCATTTCAGAAATCTTATATGATGAAGTTATATAGTTTGCAATCTTTCATGATTGCCTTTTTTTCCCTCCACTCAGAATAATTCCCTGGAGGCTCATCCAAATTGTTGCCTGCATGATTATCCATTTTGTTTTATTACTGAGTAGCAATCCATGGTGTGATGGTTAATAGTAAGTATCAACATGATTGGATTCAAGGATGCAAAGCATTGTTCCTGGGTGTGTTTATGAGAGCGTTGCCAAAGGAGATTAATATCTGAGACAGTGGACTGGGAAAGGCCCACCCACCCTCAGTGTGGGTGAGTATCATCTAATCAACTACTAGAATAAAGCAGACTTGCTGAGTCTTCTGGCCTTCACTCAGGGCTGGATTCTTCCTGCCCTTGAACATCAGACTCCAAGTTCTTCAGCTTTTTGACTTTTGGACTTACACCAGTGGTTTACCAGGGGCTCTTGGCCTTTGCCCACGGACTGAAGGCTGCACTGTCAGCTTCCCTACTTTTGAGGTTTCGAGCTTCCTTGTTCCCCAACTTGCAGATGTCCTGTTGTGGGATTTTACCTTGTGATTGTGTGAGTCAATTCTCCTGAATAAACTTCCTTTCATATATACATACATCCTATTGGTTCCGTCCCTCTAGAGAACCCTAATACACGTGGTACTTACCACACATACCAATTTGTTAACCATGAACCCACTGAAAAGCATTTAGGTTGTTTCCAGTCCTTGGTAGTTACAGATAAAGCTGCTATGGGCATTCACATATGTTATGTGAGGCTAAGTTGTCATTTCTCTGGGATAAATGCTCAGGAGTGCAACAGCTGGATTGTATGGTAGTTACATGTTTACCTGAAGAAACTGCCAAACTGTTTTCCATAGTGGCTGAGAATTAACTTTTAAAAAATAGTTCTGTTTATTGTTAACCAGGACCAGACAAAAAATAAAAAGAAACACATCTTTATTCAAGGTCATTTATAGGAATAGGAAATTAGAAGTCTATTCGGACTCCCTTACCATAGTTTAATTACTGAGAAAAGGCAACAGTACATTATGATCAAAGCATCTTTGAAAAAAAAAGCAATTTATTACTAAAATCAACTTAAAATTTTGCAGATAATTACACTGTTGGCCTAGGAGCTCAACAACAGTAGTACTTCCATGGTGCATTGATGCAATATGTGGCAGTAAGCAGACTCTGAATGTTTTACTCAACTTTTGGGGATGAAAATACAGGAAACATATGCCATATATGTATACACACACACACACACACACACACACACACACACACACCCCTTGATTTATTTTTATTAAGGAACAAGCTCTCAGAAATAGTTTTTTTTTCACCAAACAAAATAAACCCAATCCTTCAAGGTTGAAAAATAAAAATTTCAGAGTTTTTTTGAATACTTTAGAAAGTTCCAAACCTTGAGGCACAATATGTTCATCATGAAATCATTACTGCACAGCAACTGATTTTTTGGGCTACTCTGTTTTCTTGAAATCTGAAGTCAACAGGAGTTATGTGCAAAAGACATTCATGTTCTGCTTATGCGGGGCACCATCCCCAACCTTAAAGCTTTTCAGTTCATTACATATGTATGCATGAGAATACTAAACCAGATTTAAAAGCCATTACAAGAACCTACCTGCATACGCACCATGTAGGATTTTCTTTCCATATTTACCAGCCACCTGGGTTTCTGCCCATTCCAGTTTAGCATTTCATGCTACCCTCTATACAACTCTACTCAACCACATCTGAATATCTGTCTATAGGGAGATCATAGATCCAAAGGCATTCAGTACAGGAAAAATCACCAGAAATCCTACCTACAATCATGGGTATCTGCTGGTTCATTTTATACAAATGAAAGTCACTTTTCATCTTTGATGACATTTCTACCATTATCATTGCCAGGTTGGAGCTGCCACGTCTCTTTGTTCCTGTCACTCTTATTATCAACATTCATGTAACCCTTAATAATGATTTATCTCTCATTAGTGTAATACTGACTTACTTGAAGAAGTTATAGCCTTTCCCAATAACAACTGTAACACATATTTTCATTCAACTATAACACATATTCATTGAGTGTCTACTATTTTCACTACTACTTCACTGGATATTCTGTGGTGAAGGAGATAAATATAGTTCTCCCCAATGGTGAAAACAGATATTAAGCAGATTGTCACATAAGTAATTAATTACCATGTTAGAAAGCATAAGAAAAAAGTGTGTGTGTGTGTGTGTGTGTGTGAGAGAGAGAGAGAGAGAGAGTGTGTGTGTGTGTGTGTGTGAGAGAGAGAGAGGGAGAGTGTGTGTGTGTGTGTGTGTGTGTGTGTGTGTATGGGGTGTGTGTATGTATATATGTAGGTATGGGGAAATGTATACATAAAGGGACTCAATATAACCTAGCAAAAATTATAGGCAAGAAAAAGATGTTCAAGCTGAGATCTGAAAAAGATTTGGAGTTGGTTCAATGGAAGAAGTGTCACTAGAGTGAGAAGAATTTTGGCATAGTTTAAAGCACACTGAATGTCACTGTGGCTGGAATTCTGAGTTAAGTAAAAGAGGAGATCTAGGGAGGTAGGCAGGAGCCAGACTGTGCCAAATCTAATAGGCTTTGAATGTTATTCAAGTTGCATTTGAAGAATTTTTAAGGAGGGTTTAAGCCAGTCATAATCATATTTGCATTTTAAAAGGATCACTCTTGAAGAATGAAATAAGTAATCATTTTGGCCCAGATTGGAGGAGAACATGGAAGGAGGCCAATTAGAAGCCTTTTATAGAAGTTCAGGAGAGAAATGATGGATTTCTTGTATTATTGTGTTGGCAACAAATAACAAGAAAAATACCTTAGAGGTAAAGCTAAGAAGACATGGTTTCCAGGAAGAGCAACTGATTAGACAGGGCATATTTAGGGAACATGAATTCAGTTTGGGACATATTGAGTAGATACCTAGAACATAAGTTCTCCAAGGATACTTTTTGCCTGTTTTGTTCACTGATGCATCCAGGGCCTTAGGAGATAGTCAAGTAGAGATATTCAATAAGCAGTAAAATTACATGGATCATAGTTGAGAAGAGAGGTTTGGGCTTGAATTAAAAATGTGGAAGTCAGCTGTATACAGATGCTATCAGAAGTCGGGACAATGACTAGCTCCTCATGAGGTGGGGGAGTAGGAAAAGACAAGATCCAGGGCTAGTGTCCATCTCAATTGTTAACAGCTCTCTGTAATACCAAATGTGATGGCCAAATCACTTGATTATCATTTTTGCCCTTCTGTGGGAAACCCAGTGTAGTGCATGCTCTGTAAGGGGCTTGAAGGTGTTCAGGTCCCAGCATTTCTACTGTGGCATTCATTTTGGATCTGTCCTATTGGAACACTAAACCCCTCATCCCTATGGTATGATTTCTCTCTCCTAACTCTTTTATTCAAGGGAAACGGGTGGAAAGAAATTAGGAAAATTGATTGCGGTCTAAAATGCAACATGATGCTGAAATGTCAATGGAAGATACAGATTTAATACTTTACCCTTTCCAGCTATCCTATAAAGATCCAAGTCAGACAAATAGGATACATTTTTAGCCAGGAAGGCAGTTCAAGCTCTTTATGACTCTGCTACTTTCTCTACCTATTATTCCTTTTTTCAGTCCTCTGGAAGAAGTTCTCCTATTTCTCACTTTTCTGAATGCACCCAGAGCAGAAAGAGATTTGTCAATCTCCTGTATACACTTATCAGTGAACTAAATTTATTGTGAAAAAAGAAAACATTCCCTTTATATATTGTGGTTATCCTTTTTAAATAAACCTGGGTGTCACCAGAATCTTTGAAAGCTCATTAGTTATGTATCAATCTATGTATTTCACACTTAATTTCTCCTTAATAAAATGAGATCCTGTCATACTATGACAGTGTTAAAAATACAGATACATTGATGAAACCAAATCATCTATAAGAATTAGTTCCAAAATATAACTTACTTATCCTATCCGTATTTCAATTTCTCTTTCTAAAAAAATTTGCTTACTATATCGTAAATTGTCCTAAGTGGTCAATACAAACTGTCACCAAATTTAAAACAGAACCAAACCCACAGTTCCCTCTGTTTTGTGTGTCTAAAATAAAGATTATTTCTCTTATAATCAAGCAAAAGCCTTTTCAAAAGATGGAAATCACAGATACATTCTGCTTAATATCCTTTTCTCTGTACCTGATCCCCAAAACTCTAATTAATAAAGTTCATTGATTAAATATGACTATGATTATAACATTTGGTATCATTAGTTGAATTGATTTTAAATTTTATCTACATACTATAAACATATTTGTTACGCAAATTTTGTACAGAACTATTAACCCAATGAAAACATTGTTAGCCCAGTGAAATGTACCAAGGTGACTCCATAAAATGGGAATAACAATGCCTGCCTCATAAGACTGTGGTGAGAATTAAATGAATTAATGTTTGGAACGCTTTCAGAATAGTCTCTGGCACATAGCAAGCCAAATTCACTTTGGCTGCTGTTGCTGCTGACAAACATAATTTCTGCTTATCTGCATTAGCAAGGATCAGAGTGGGGATCATGGTTATGTTGGAATTACAATCACGATTATTTTAAAAATATGATACATTGGTTACTCAGCAGGAATTCTGTGTATGAATCAAGTAATTTCTAAACCACTAGAAGAGCCACTATTCAAAAGACTTTTTAAAGCACATAATCAATTTTTTTAGGAAAGGTTCCCATAATTAAGTAAATTTCCCTTCTGCTACCACATTCCCCTAGCAGATGTTCCAGTTGGCCTCTGTGACAACCTGCTTGAGAGCTGGTTCCAGCCTGGATTGGAAGGAGGTATGCTACAAGAGCTGAGATGGCAAAAGACCTTAGCAGATAAATCTTCACAGTCTAAAAATCATGTATTTACTTTTCTTATTACCAGCCACTCTTACCTTTCCTGACATGGTTACATGCTGGTTCCTCAGCTCCTTTCTCACCCTTATGATCCTCCATGCCTACTCAGATCTGTCCTCCTGACTCTCAGCCAACGTTTGTCCTGATTCTTCTCAGTGGTTCACAGACATCAGATGAGGCTCACCACCGGGGTATATCTCAGGACCATTCTGTTCTCCTCTTATTCCACACTCTTCACTTAAACCCTATGACAATTCACTTGGTCCTGGCTTCCCATCTTTCTGCAGGTCTGATGCTGGCTGTACCCCAGCATGACAGACAGTTAAGGAAACTGCTATGGACTCACAGGTCTCCATGTGTCTGGGAAGAGTTATGAATCCTCCTGAACTTTCTTACCTTTTGTTCTGTATCTTCTTCCTCCTACCTGAGCATTTTATAAGAAATCTAAGAAATGATCAATATGTTCATGAGAAGACAGTTATAGGTCATTGTTTCAAAGCTGTGATCTCCCGGACTCCTCAGCCCCCACCACGCATTATATAACCTCCAGCAAAGAGTTGGGTTAGTTCCTTCTGGGGTCCTGTGATGAGGTTGGGAGGGACCCAGGTGTGGCCAGAGTTAACTAAACAAGTTTTTGAACCTTGATTTATCAGAAAAATCAGGAAGAAAATCTAGCCTGTGGGTCAAAGTCTCCCAACATGCATGCTAGTGCAACCACCTAGGAACATAGATATATATAGATTCAAAGCTCATTAGCCAGATTCTATGCCTCAATATGGACACAAACCAGAACAAGTTAGAGCCATAGTCCCATGAGAGCTCTGTTTACTCCAAGGGCATAAACCAAATTTAAAGATTACCTCTACTTCTGAATTCAAATAGACCTACGGCTATTGACCTTAAGGAGCAAGTGGAAGCCTTTCTCATTCTTCTGTTGCTCTCTACCCTGCAGAATTGCTGGAGCCCACTCAAACTGCAGATAATCTACCACTAACATTCTAAAGCCCAACAAAGACTGGAACAACATTCAGCAAAAAAAGAATGATTTACTGATACACATAACAACACAAACAAATCCCATAATAATTATGCTGAGTGGAAGAAGCCAGATGAAATAAGAGTACATACTGTATGATTCTACTTATATAAAATTCTAGAAAATGCAAACTAATCTATAGTAGCAGAAAGCATGTCAGTGGCTGCATGACTATGGGAAAGGGATCATAAAAAGAAAAAGGAGGGAAGGATTATAAAACAGCATAAAGAAACTTTTTGAGGTGGTATATGTTTATTTTCTTGCCTTTGGTTCTGGTTTCACAGGTGTGCATGTCTCAAAATTCATTAAATAGTTCATTTTAAATATGTGCTATTTATTGTAGGTTATGTTGCAATAGAGCTATCTAAAGATATGCTCCTACTTCTGCTTATTAATATATTACATATTAATAAATTTCCTAATATTAAACCAACTCTGTATTCCTAGAATAAATCTCACTTGGTCAGGACTTATTTTCTTGACATGGTAGTGGATTCTGCTTGCTAATATTTTTATTTTTGAATTCTAGATATTTTTTACTTTTAATTTTCTTGTCTTTGAATACTTACTTATATTCAATATTGGAAAGTTCCATTACCTGAATTATATATGTTCTAACTCTAATGTTGGTTGTGTTTGCTGACTTTCAGTCATCATGGTTTATTTTCTTGTGTTTGGTAATTTTTCAGTTAGGAGCTTATATTTGATCTAATTGAATTTAATCTAATGTGTGAGAATCCTAAGAGTTCAAGTAGGTACTGCCTCTCTGTGTCTTGAATTTGCTTATGCCAGGCACCAGGAAATACTACCAACCTGGACTACTTTACTTTCTCCAGTTTGGGATTTTCCTGGCTCAATGCACAGTATAAATGTAAACTCCACAATCACAAGTGACTGGATGACATTAAAAATTCTGAGGAGACACATAATGTTATTTTTGTTGTTGTTGTTTTCCACCCAGTACTACAGCCCAGACACTCTCCTCCTAGCTGCCTTTTGCTGCTTTGTCACATTTTTTTCTAACTCATTATTTCGTTGAAGTCATAGCTCCTTCAACAGGCCCCAACATTATATTTGCATCCCAGGCTCTATTTCCTTTTCTTACATAGGCACAAAGCCTGTCCTTTAATTTTCTTAGTGAGTATAAACCCCAAAGCTCTAGATTCTAGGTATCAGCATCTGCCTGAGGGTAGGCCAGGCTTCCATGTTCACTTGCAGCCCTGATTTCAGCTCAGTTTTAAATTTTGACTCTTGGGAATTCACTTTCTTGCAGACACAGCCATTTTAAAAAATATATTTGTTGTTCAGGATCTGTGTGTTTCAGCAGGATGGCTTTTCAGAGTGGATCCATAATACCACTAGAAGTAGATCCTCACTGTCTTAAGCATGAGACCTTTCTCTTCATTAAATTGGACCTCTGTGTAACACATAATCTGGTCAGAAAGCAATCAGTAGATGAGTGGAAAATTTACTCAAATCTCTTAGACCATGCCCTTGGGCTTTTTAAGACCCTAAGGAAAGAAATTTATACATACTTTCCGGGATTTTCCAGACCGCTGTTTACTGGGGTCAGTGTGGATGGCAGACAAAATATGAAATGCTGATAATGCTCTATCATGTTACCAAGAACAAGAGATGTGAATTTCTTACTTCTATGATTCTATCACCAAAACGAGCCCTGGTGTTTGGGATAGTGCTATTACCGGGTACCATTATAAGAGCCACACCTGTTCTTAGTTACTAAATCCTGATTTTTTTAAATTCCCAATTATCTTTCCTTGTGTGTTTCCAGGTGAATCTAGCCAGCAATGGAACATTCCTACATGGGAAAGGGGAGAGTAAAAACAAGTAGAGCATGTATAGTACACAGTAGGTGATGATCACCTGACTGTGCCATTGCCAATCCTTTCTGGTTGTTTCTGTCTTATTCTCCCCCTCCTTTACAACCTCATCATCTGGTGGTTCTTAAATTGTTGTATGCAGCAAAATCACAGGTGAACTTAAAATGTTAAATGTCCTGGTTCCATTTCAAAACTAGTGTGTGAGAAAGCAAGCACAGGCCTGGAGTGTAGCAGGTACCTCAGGTGATCACATGGGTGGTCCCCGCACATCACCCTGAGAAACAGAATGTACACACACAAACCTAGAGGTATAGCCTACTGCACACCTATGCTATATGGTATGGCTGATTGCTCCTAGGCTACAAACCTACACAGCATGTTACTATACTGAATACTGCAGGCAATTGTAACACAATGCTAAGCATTTGTGTATCTAAAAATATCTAAACAGAGAAAAGACACAGTCAGGCGTGGTGGTGCACACCTGTAATCCCAGCTACGTGGGAGGCTGAGGCAGAATAATTACTTGAGCCCAGGAGGCGGAGGTTGCAGTGAGCTCAGATCACACCATTGCACTCCAGCCTTTTTATCTTTTAAAAGATAAAAGATGGTACATGTGTGTAGGGCACTTACCATGAATGGAACTTGCAGGACTGGAAACTGCTCTAGTGAGGAAGTGGTGAGTGAGTGTGAAGGGCTGGGATGTAACTGTACACTGCTGCAGACTTTATAAACACTGTACATTCAGGATGCACTGCATTTATTTTAAAAAATTCTTTTTCAAAAATAAATTAGCTTACTAGAACTTTTTAGTTTATAAAATTTTTTAAACTTTTTGGCTCTTTTGTAATAACACTTAGCTTAAAACACAAACACATTATACAGCTATACAAAAATATTTTCTTTATATCCTTATTCTGTGAAGCTTTTTTTCCCATTTAAAAATTTTTACAATTTTTAAAAGCTGTTTTGTTAGAAACTAAGACAAAAACTTGCACATTATCCTAGGTCTGCCCAGGATTAGGGTTATCAGTATGCCTGTCTTCTACCTCCACATCCTGTCCCACTGGAAGGTCTTCAGGGGCAACAACACATGGAGCTATCATCTCCTGTGATAACAATGCCTTCTTTTGGATACCTCGTGAAGGACCTGCCTGAGGCTGTTTTACAGCTAACTTTAAAAAAAGTAAGTAGAAGGAGTACATGCTGAAATAATGATCAAAACTACACTATACTAAATACATAAGCCAGTAACATAGTCATTATTATGATCAGGTATTATGTAACGTACATAATTGTATAGGCTATAGTTTTATACAACTGATAATGCCATTGGTTTGTTTACACCAGTATCATCACAAACACATGAGGAATGCATTGTGCTGCGACTTTATGATGGCTCCAGCGTCACTAGGCAATAGGAATTTTTCAGCTTCATTATCATCTTGTGGGACCACTTGGGTATGTGAAGTCCACTGTTGACCCAAATGTTATGCAATGCATCACTGTACTTCCCTATTCCTAGTCCTCCTTCCCACCCCATGTCCATAAAACTTCAGCAGCCTTTTGTTCAGGGCTCCTTCAACACTGAGACAGTTCACCTGACCCTCAACCAACCAACTATTCCAAGGGGGAAAAGTGGAACTGAAGGTGATGGGAGCTTTCTCCCATCTTAGCCTCTTACTAACACTATCATAGTAAGTGATGAAAGTCCTATCACTTCTGTTTGGGCTTGTTTAATCAGCTACTGACATCTCAGGTCCTCTAGCTTAGTTGAGCTCCTGACTCTTATGAGACACACTGAAGCAAAGCCATTTATTTTTAGAAACTATGTGAGATAGTAAGTAAGCTGCAAAGCTTGGGGGTAATTTGTTACACAGAATTAGATAGCTAATACTGTATCTTTTTCACCTTTCTTATGTACATCTGGACTTTCAGTCACTTCAAAGTGTTTTTCATATCTATTATCTCCCGTCTTCCTAAACAATAGCTAAAACTTCCAATATCTGAATAAACTGCTCCAATAATTTATAACAATAAATTTGTAAATATGAATTCATAAGAGTATAAAATAACAGTCCTCTTATGACCTCTGCTTACAGGTGAGGAGATTGAGATGCTAGATGTTAATAACTTGCCAAAAATTACATAAACAGTAGGAAATGTAGTGAGGATTCAAACCCTTATTCCTACCACTACACAAGAAAATAGAGCCTAGAGCAGAGCAGCTATTAGCTTAAGGCCACACAGCTGGCTAGTACTGAATTTGAGTCACTTGACTCCCCTCCCTCCAGGATTCTGAGATAGCCTAGGATTTATGAACAAACTTAGAAACCATTTTCAACTGCCAACCAGAAAGAGTGAGTTGCCCAGAGACTTGGTGGCAGAAACCCTACTCAGGTGTCCAAGTCTGATGCACCCCCTGTGTCTTTATCTGTGTACTGGGGATAAAAATCTGACTGGTTGTAGGGAGCTTACATTCTGATGGTCTGGATCAAGGCCTTTTCTCACATCTCGATTACAACAGAGAGAAGTCCCTCAAGCATGACAGGACTGATAGTGGGGCATAAGGCACACACAATTGGAATTCAGCAGGGATTATTCCAAAAACATTGTTCTCTGTGAGAAGGTGTGCCCAGAGGAGTATGATGGAATTGTAATGAAATAGAGGGATTTAAGGAGATGGTTTTCTGGAATTAAAGGTTAATTCAGATTTATTAAACTGGAATTCATGATAATTCTGAGAAACATTGAGCTACAGGTACACATATGGCATACAAGAAGGTGTCTTTACTCACATTTACATACTATTAGAAGAAAGGATGCTTAACTATTTGAGAAAAAAAAAGACTTCAAATCCTTTAATTATTTAAAACACTTAAAGTGCTATCTGTGGGCCAGGCATGGTGGCTCATGCCTGTAATCCCAGCGCTTTGGAGGGGAGGCAGATGGATCACCTGAGGACAAGAGTTCGAGACCAGCCTGGCCAACATAGTGAAACACCATCTCTACGAAAAATGCAAAAATTAGATGGGCATAGTGGTGTGCACCTGTAATCCCAGCTACTCAGGGGTCTGAGGCAGGAAAATAGCTTGAACCTGGGAGGTGGAGGTTGCAGTCAGCTGAGATTATGCCACTGTGCTTCAGCCTGGGTGACAGAGCAAGACTCTGTCTCAAAAAAAAATGCTATCTGTAGAATAAATTGGACAGGACTCTGAAGGGCAGTTCAGTTATCAACGTCAGTGGCTCTCTAGGGAGCTTGCAGAAAATGCAGATTCTCTGGCTTTTCTTTCAGATCCGATTCCTTAGACCATTTGCAATGCACCAGGTGATTCTAATGCAACTGATTCATGCACACTTGTTTGGGGATCTCTGCTGATGTGCTAATTATACAACCGTGTATCTTATCTAGTTATTAAAATGTCCCCTAAGGACTTCTAGTCCCATAATAATTAGAATTTAGAAATGCTTTCAGAAACGCTTTGTGAAACTTTGCAACTGCTAGTTGTTCACACTGGAAATTTATCGTTTACTGATTTATCACCACTGCAATTACTGGATTAGTAAAATTTCATTTGCAATTTGGCTTCACCTCCCCCACAGACCTTATCATAAGACAATGTACCTGAAACCTGAAAACTTGGCCCCACTTCAGGCTCTCAAAACAGTACTTAATCAGTAAAATTTAAGAAACAAATGATTTCACAACTGTACCTCATGTCTGGATGTCCTGGAAATGGTCCCAGTTCTAGTAGCAGGATCTTTGTACTCTAGTCCCAGCAGAAGGGTCTTTCCTGGTTCCTTTTCAATTTCATCACTGATCTTTTTGTGTTGTGGAATCCCAAAGGCTGAAATTCCACCAATGAGCCAGCAGTGGGCCTTTTGAGCTTCCTGGCTTGACCTCCGACCTTTTCGTGCTACAAGATTCCCTGAATGGTTCACCTGTGCACTGATTACCTCGTAACATCCACTGAGAGAACTTCCTTAATCACCTGCTACACTCTGCTGGTATGGCCTGCCCCTAACCCAGCTCAAGTTCTAATAGGGATTGTGTGTCTTACAGTCTTGAAAATTCCCAAGCCTACAGGGTTTTCTGAAACAATCTCTCTGGCATATTTAAAATATATTAAATCTTTTTGTTTGTCACTACATAAAAATCACTTATCATAGAAAAAAACACCTCTGAACCAACTTAAAAAATAAAATGAGCTAAAATCAAAACCTTCACATTTTTAGAAATTTAATTTTCTGATTTTTTCTTCAAGAGAGTTCTTTGTATTTTATTCAAATTCATGAATAATGGATGACATTTCTTTTAAAATGTCTCATTGTGTTTGCAGCATACAAGGTTTCTTGAAATGGCCTCCTGTCAAATACATATGATTTCTATTTGTCTACTGTTAATGTAATTGACTAAACACTTGATTCTACTGATTATGCTTTCCCTTGTAAACCACTTACTTTATAGGCATAAGCAGCTGTGTTTATGCTTCTGCGATTTTCTGGTTTCATTATGAAGTTTTCAGGATGCAATTCAAGAGCAATAGGCAGTCTAAGCACCCAGGCACCAGCTGGCAAGATCTTTACTGAAAAAGGCAATATTCTGTCAACACTTGTAAATGTCATCTAGAAGGATCCACGTATGCATATATAAAATCACTGCAACCACAATAATTGTGAACACGAACAAGAAGAAAACACTAACTTTTCAGAAAATAATTGATCAACAGTCAAAGACTTGAATTTAACCAACAGCACAAGTGCTTCATCTTCTGCCCTTCTCTCAAACGGAGAACTATGAAGAATTTTGTTTTTTAACTTGGGAGTTTGGTATAAATATTCAGAGACAGTGGAGTAATGAGAGCCAGGCAGAGAGAGGGGAAAGGGAGAAAGGCTGGTAGAGAAAGCAGCTATTAAGAGGATAAAGAAGAAATATATACTGAGAAATAGCAAGAAAAGGAAAAGGAAGGAACTTGGGTTGGGGGGAAACTGACTAAGGTATACAAGAAATAGAGAGTGGCAAAGAAGCTCAGTCATCACGAAGGAGGTGTCTGCTATCAATGCCTCCATAACACTTTATTAAACAACAGCTTCTCACATCCCCCTCCACGCATCCCCTGGTAACCACTATTCTATTGACTACTTCTATGCCTTTACTAGTTCAGTAGATATAAAGTTATACAAGTGAGTAAGCTCCAGATTTCTGCTGTATAACACGCTGCCTACAGTTAACAATGGAGTATTGTGCGCTTAAAAGTTTGTTGAGAGTAGATCTCACTTAAGTGTTTCTACCACAAAACAACATAACAAAACTCACAAAGGGACACAAGGAAACTTTTAGAGGTGATGAATGTGTTTATTAACTGAATCGTGGTGATGGTAACATAAGTATATACATATGCCCAAACTCACCAAATTGTGTATGCTAATTATGTACATCACTATTTGTACATTTATTATACCTGAATAAAGCTGGAAAAATAACTAAACATTATACCTTAAAAACATACTTTATTACATAACAAGTTTAATTATTCTTCTCTTGAAGAATAATGCTGGAGAAAAGCTGGTTTGAGATCTGTTTCTGCTGTCGACCATTGGTGTTACCATACAGCACTTTCATGACCTCTTCAGATTTCAATTTTCTCATATATAAGAATGGGTAGTACTTGGCCAGGTTTTGGTAAGGACACAACGAGGTAACAAGGCAGTATTAATAGCAAGGCAGAGTGAGTTTGAATCCCACCTTCTAGCTGGGTGACCATAAGCAAGTTACTAGCCTGTATATACTTGCTTTCTTTTCTTCAGGACAGGGATAATAAAAATGTTGCCCATGCATATGTGGCTGCCATGAGGATTGACTGGCAAACAAATGTTTTAAAACATGAAGAACAATGTCTTGGTACTTGGTGGTTACTCAATAAAATGTTGGCTCTTAGCAATGAGAGTAGGTGCTCAAAGGATGGGACTGATGGGACCTTCACAGGAGGGTGGACACCATTTTTGTTTCTCTCTCTCTTTCTTTTTAATCCTGCTGTCTTGCTGCTGGTAAACACTGCAAGCCCTTGGCAAAAGCGTATCCTGCCATCAGAAATGATGGGAAGCTTTTCTCTCACACCTTTATTTGTTGTGTGCATTCCTGTATTAACAATACTTACCTGTGCCTTGTGTAATGCTAATTAGATGGTTATGTAGGTTTTTGACTGCTCTTTTCTTTGAAAAATATTTTTAATTGCATAAGAAATATATGAATACCTTCTCTTGGTTTAAAAAAAAAGTATGTAAGGCTAAAATCAACTTCTAAGTTGAAACTCTATTCTAGATTCTTCCCCAAAGGCAATCGTTACATTGATTTTGATGATTATTCATTCATGCCTTATGTTTTACATATATATAAATTCACGTGTATGTAATTTATGTAAATCTATGTCATTTAGGGTTCTATCAGATAAACAGTTTCTTTTACTGTCCATGTGATCAATAATAATGACCCCTCTTTCATATCTGATATTAGTAATTTACGTTTTCTCCTTTTTCCTTGGTCTGGCTAGAGGTTTATCAATTTTATTAACATTTTCAAATAACCAGCTTTTGGTTTTATTGATTTTCTTATTGATTTCCTCATTTCAGTTAATTTCTGCTCCAAATTTTATTATTTCTTTTCTTCTGCTTGCTTTATGATTATATTGATCATCTTCTTCTAGTTTCTTGAGGTGGAAGCTTATATTATTGAGTATAGTTTTTCTTCTTGTCTATTACATGCATTCAATGCTAAAATATTCCCTCTAAGCACTGCTTTTGCTGCATTCTACAAATCTTGATAAGTTGTATTTTCATTTTTATTCAGTTCAAAACATTAACAAATTTCTCTTAAGAGTTAAATTCACATTCTATTTAGAAGTTCATTGTTTAATCTCCAAATATTTTGGAATTTTCTAGTGCTCTTTTATTGATTTCTACTTTACTTAATTGTGGTCTAAGAGCAAATGAGAAATGAGTTCTATTATTTTAAATTTGTTTAAGTGTTTTTATGGCCTAGAATTTGGTCTACCTTGGTGACTGTTCCATGTGAAATTGGGAATAATGTATAGCCTTCTCTTGTTGAATGAAACAATCTATATATGTAAATCAGATCCAGTTCATTGATGGCTCCATTCAGTTCAACTATATCCTTAACTGCTTTTCTGCCTGCTGGATCTGTCCAACTCTGATAGAGATTCCTTTAGTTGGTGTAATATGGTGTATTTTTCTCCATCCCTTTACTTTTAAAATGAGTTTCTTTTACTTAGACTGAGTTTTCTGTAGACAACATATTGTAGGGTCTTGTTTATTCATCCATTCTGACAGTCTTTGTCTTTTAATCAATATAGTTAGACCACTGAAATGTAAAGTGATTATTGATATAGTTGGATTAATATCAACCATATTTGTTACTGTTTTCTATTTGTTGCCCTGTTCTTTCTTTTTCTATTTCCTGCTCTCTTGCCTGTCATCTTTGGTTTTAATTGAGTGATTTATATGATTCCCTTTTCTCTCATCTTATAGAATATACTGATATTCTATGGTGCTTCCCTTCTCCTGACACCAATGATTTGGTTGGTGTCTGTTATTAATTTTAGAAAATTCTCAACCACTTTCAAAAAATGTTTATGTGGTTGCCCTAGATTTTGCAATATACATACACAGTTAATCCAAGTTCACTTTAAAATAATATTATACCGCTCCAAGGGTAGTGCAGATACTTTATAACAGAGTATTCTCAATTTTCCTTTCTTGTCCTGTCTAACACTGCTATCATCTATTTCACTTACCCATAAGCTATAATTACCAAATACATTGTTGCTATTATTATTCTGAACAAATTATTTGTTATATCAATTAAAAATTTCAAAACTAAAATATTTTATATTAGTTTCATTTATACCTTCAACAGTCTTTGTTTCTTTGCAGATCCGAGTTTCTAAATTATATCATTTTCCTTCTTTCTAAAAAACTCGTTTAGTGTTTCTTGCAAGGTAAGTCTACTGGCAACAAATGTCCTCAGTTTTTGCTAGTCTGAGAAAGTCTTCATTTCTCCTTCACTTTTGAGGGATAATTTTAGTAGACACAGAATTGTAGATTGGTAGGGGCTCCTCCTTCCACAACCCCCAATGCCAACACTTAAAAATTTCACCCCACTCTATTCTTGCTTGCATGGTTTCTGATGATAAGTCTGTGTAATTCTACATTTTTTCCTCTATAGGTAAGGTGTTTTCCCCTCTGGCTTCTTTCAAGATTTTCTCTTTATCTATAGTTTGAATATCATATATGTAGGCATAGTTTTGGTTTGGTTTGGTTTCTGGGTTTGTAGGGTCAGGGGAGTTGGCATTTATATTGCTTGGTATTCTTTGAGCGTCCTAGAGCTATGATTTGGTGTCTGTTATTAATTTTAGAAAATTCTCAACCATAATTGCACCAACTATTTCTTCTACTCTTTATTACTTTTGGTATTCTCATTATACATATGTTACACCTTTTGTAATTACTGAATTATTGTTCTCAGATATACTATTCTTCATTTTTATTCTTTTTTCTCCTTGATTTTCAGTTTGAGAAGTTTATATGAGCACATCTTCAAGCTTTCTTCAGTGATATTCAGTCTACTGATGAGCCCATCAATGGCATCTTTATTTCTTTTATACTGTTTTTTATTTATGATATTTTCTTTTGATTCTTTCTTAGTGCTTTCATCTCTGTGCTTATACTACTTATCTATTCTTATATATTGTATATTTTTGTATACTTTTTCAATTAGACCCCTGTTATTGTTAGGCTTTATATTCCCACAGAAATATCATCTTGAATTGTAATCCCCATAATTCCTATGTGTCTAGGGAGAGACCTGGTGGGAGGTGATTGGATCATGGGGGTAGTTTCCCCATGCTGTTCTCATGATGGTGAGTGAGTTCTTACAAGAGCTGATGGTTTTATAAGGGGACATTCCCCCTTCATTACGCAGTCTTCTCCTTCCTGCTGACTTGTGAAGAGGGCACCTTGCTTCCCCTTTGCCTTCCACCATGATTGTATGTTTTCTGAGGCCTCCCCAGTCATGCTGAACTGTGAGTCAATTAAACCTCTTTCCTTTATAAATTACCAGTCTCGTGCAGTTCTTTATGGTACTGTCAAAATGAACTACTACAACTCCTTAGCATATTATTATTTTAAATTTCTAGCTGACAATTGAAAAATCTCTGCCATATCTGAGTCTGATTATGAGGCTTGGTTTGTCTCCAGACTATTTTTTGCCCTTTAGTGAACTTATCATATTTTGTTTAAAACCAGATGTAATGTATTGGGTACAAGGATCTGAAATAAACAGACCTTTAGTGTGAGGTTTTATCTTTATCTGGGTAGGAATTCAGTTGTTTACTGTTAGAATTAGATTGTGTTTGCTATTTGCTGTTACTATAGAAGTCAGAGGCTAAAAATTTTCTCTAATGTCTGCTTTGTCTCCTCTGTTGTCCTTGAATTTCCTTAGAGACTCCTTCTTCAATAAAAGCTGAGCCTTGAAATTCTTTTAATGCTGTAATCCTCAGTTATTATACAGGAAGCCTGTTCATATGGTGAGAGGGGTAGTGGGCTGTGATTTCCACAACTGTTTTTTAGCCCCACACACTAATGAAACAGGAAAGTTAGAAGGAGCTTACGTTGGGTGCTTCCCTTCTCCGGACATCAAAGGCTAGTGGGGGTGGGCAGACTGAATAGTTACTTCTCCACATTGATGAGGATTTGGTAAAATAGTTTCCCTGAAAACAAGAGGGAATTTTTCCCCAATCTTCATGCTGAGATCCTGGTAAAATCCTGGAGATAAAACATATGAGCTCTCCTAAGTCTGGGCCCCCTAGGAATTTTAATATCACAAGATAATCCATGCTCAGTCTCCAACAAGTCAATTGTCCTTTTGCTTCTAAAAGGCTCCAGTTGTAGCTTTTTCTAATAAATTCAGATTCTCTGTATTTGCCCATTTTTCCAGTTTTTTGGATGGTGGTTTGCTCTGTAACCTCAATTCTCTGATGGATCTAAGAAGAGTTATTAATCTTTAATTTCTTCATCTTTTTGTAAAAGATGAAGTAAATCCAGGAGTGATGACTTCTAAGTTTTTTAAGTGTCAGAACAGAAACCAGAAGTCACTGTCTTCACTTATTATAAATATCATCTTACAATGTTGTCATTTTACTTTAAATAGTTTGCTATATTACAAGAGATTTTGAAAAGAAAAAAACTGAAGTATTTATCCACTTTTATTTTTAAAAATTTCTGGTGCATTTCATCCCTCCAAATAAATCTTATTTTCAATCTGGTATAATTTTCCTGGAGAACATCCTTTAGCATATCTCAATCTGTAGCATTTCTGGTGACAAATATTTCTGAAAGTGTTTGTATTTTACCACACCTTTGAAACATGTTTTCACTGAATATATAATTCCTGCTTGACATTGAATTTAGAGAATGAAAAAAGAGCATGAGGGGAAAGAAAGAATCTGAGAGTATTTGTGAGGCAGTGGCTAAATGGCAGTGCACGCATGTAAATTAAAAGTTTTGTTGTGAAATATGACTCTTCAATAAACTAAGAAGATTCAGGAGTTAGGCTTCATCTTTTTGGAGTAAACAATAATGGCTTAGTTCTCATATTGTCATTATAACACATATTGAAAAGCCTGAGCCAGGATTTCTGGTTTAAAATTCATGTAATAGGTGAACTACTCCCAAGGCAAATCAATAAATATATGGATTTTTAAATATTCTGATTTAGAGTATTTGCTAGATTTCAATGTTCTACTGATGCATATTCTTGAATGTTAGCAACTGACACACTAGTGCAAAATTTTGAACATCTTTTAAGTTTTGAGAAAATCTGTTTTTAATACTTTTTTTTAAAAAACTTTGCTTTCTACCTAAGAATATGCTTCTGAGCATTTTAATCAATTAACCAATTAATTACTATTATTATTTTTTGAGATGGAGTCTTGCTCTGTCGCCCAGGCTGGAGTGTAGTTGTGTGATCTCAGCTCACTGCAACCTCTGCCTCCTGGGTTCAAGTGATTCTCCTGCCTCAGACTCCTGAGTAGCTGGATTACAGGCACACACCACCATGCTCGGCTAATTTTTGTATTTTTAGTAGAGATGGGGTTTCACCATGTTGGTCAGGCTGGTCTTGAGCTCCTGACTTCGTGATCTGCTCGCCTCGGCCTCCCAAAGTGCTGAGATTATAGGCATGAGCCACTGCGCCCAACCTAATTATTTTACTAATATACATACATTGGTACAATTTGACAAAATAATCAATTTGATTTTTAAAACATATTTTAGAAATATCATTTAGCCAGTCTTTTGCTTATATTTATCCATTTATATTTTGATGTACACTTAGCTGAGACTTATATATAAAAATAAGGGTATTTTTAAATCTAAAACCTTTTTTTGAGATAATTATATAAAGATGCTGTCTAACAGGTGAGATTTCTAGAGGCTGCAGTTAATTTAAGTAAAAACAAAGTCATTATCCTTTCCTTCTTCCAACTTTTATTTTCGGTTCAGGGTACATATACAGGTTTGTTACTTTGGTAAATTGTGTGTTACTAGGGTTTGATGTACAAATGATTTCATTACCTAGGTAGTGAACATAGTGCTGGATAAGTAGTTTTTCAATCCTTACCCTCCTCCCACTCTCCAGCCTCAAGTAGGCCCTGGTGTTTATAGTTCCCCTCTGTGACCGTGTGTACTCATGTACACATGTGTAACTCCATGTGTTTAGCTCCCACTTACAACATGCAGTATTTGGTTTTCTGTTCCTGCATTAACTCGCTTAGGATAATGGCCTCCAGCTGCAGCCACATTGCTGCAAAACACATGATTTCATTCTTTTTTATGGCTGTATAGTATTCCATGGTATATGTGTTCACATTTTCTTTATTCAGTCTACCACTGATAAGCATCCAGATGATTCCATGTCTTTGCTATTGTGAAAAGTGCTACAATGAGCATGCATGCATGTATCTTTATGGAAGAAAAAATTATATTTTAGTGGGCATATACCTAGCAATGGAATTGCTGTGTTGAATAGTATTTCTAAGTTCCTTGAGAAATCTCCAAACTTCTTTCCACACTGGTTGAACTAATTTATATTTCTACCAGTGGTGTATAAGTGTTCCCTTTCCTCCACAACCTCACCAATATCTGTTATCTTTCAACTTTTTAGTAAAGTTGAATAAAAAGTATGAGCTATGTCTCATTGATCTGCATTTCTGTAACGATTAGAGATGTTGAACATCTTTTTATTTGGTTGTTGGCTGCATGTATTTCTTATTCTGAGACGTGTCTGTTCATATCCTTTGCCCAGTTTTTAATGAGGCTGTTTTTTTCGCTTGTTGATTTGTTTAAGCTCCTTATAGATTCTGGATATTAGACCTTTGTCAGACGCATAATTTGCAAATATTTTCTCCCATTCTGTAGGCTGTTTACTTTGTTGACAGTTTCCGTTGCTGTGCAGAAGCTCTGTTGTTTAATTAGGTCCTGCTTGTCAATTTTTGTTTAGTTGCAATTGCTTTTGCCATCTTCATCATGAACTTTTTGTCAAGGCCAATGTTCAGAATGGTATCACCTAGGTTTTCTTACAGGGTTTTTATAATTTTAGTTTTTACATTTAAGTCTTAAGCCACCTTAAAGACTTGTTTTTTAATAACAATGGTTGTTTTTTAATATGGTTAAAGGAGGGGTCTAGTTTTAATCTTTGGCCTATGGTTAGCTGATTATCCCAGCACCATTTGTTGACTAGGGAGTCCTTTTCCCACTGCTTTTTATTGTCAATTTTGTTGAAGATCAGATGGTTGTAGGTGTGTGGCTTTATTTCTGGGTTCTCTAACCTGTTGCATTGGTCTATGTGTCTGTTTTTGTACCAGTACCCTGCAATTTTGGTTATTGTATCCTTGTAGTATAGTTTGAAATCAGGTAGTGTAACACCTCTTTCACAGAAAGCTTAAAAGTTTTTCTATTTATCCTTACAATTAAAAAACTTCCTAGAATATGTCTAAATACTATATATACAAAATATATATACATCAATGCCATCAGGCACTTGACAAGCATTCCAATCTAAAGATTCAGACCTTTCTTTAGCTCAAGGACACTTTCTTCCTCTATTGGTTTCATTACAATATTATTTCAATTTATGGTCTTACGTCTTTGCTGGAATGGCTAATATTTCCATGTTTCATGGAGGTGTCATCCAATTCTATTCCCTTTTCTCTTATGATTTTTCTCATTATAATTTTGCTTTGTGCTTTGAGATATGTTGTAGATTTAATTGTATCCTCCAAAAAGATGTGTTAAAGTCCTAACCCCAAATGCCTACTAATATGACCTTATTTGGAAATACAGTCTTTGCAAATGTAAGTAAGTTGACGTGAATCCTAAATCAAATGCCTGATATCCTTATTGGGAGAGGGAAATCTAAAGATACAGAGATACACAGTGGAAGAAACCCATGTGATGGCAGAAGCAGAGATTGCAGTGATGCAGCTAAAACCCAAGAAATGCCAAAGACTGTCAGCAAGCATCAGAAGATGGGAAGAGGCAAGATAGGATTTTTCCCCAGGTCTTAAGGGAGAGCATTGTCCTGCTTAAACTGTGATTTTGGACTTCTAGCCTTCAGAACTGTGAGAGAATACATTTCTGTTGTTTTAAGCCCCTAGTTTATTACAATATTGTCATGGAATCCTTGGAGTGTCACTTTTCTGTGGCTGGTGGTGCCTTTGCCTGAATTTTGCTTGGGTCCCCTGGGCCTGTTCTGCCTAAAAGGCCTGGCAGGCTGCACTTGGCTCATGCTACCAGCCGGAATCCCATGCCTGCCAACAGCGAGCCAGGTGCAGAGCAGGAGGAGTGTGTCAGCCGGTGAGTGTGGGGTCTGGTCCCTGTGCACAGCCAGGCATGCTGGCTATGGTGGGGTGGGCAGCTCCAGATGCTAGCTCCCTGGAAGGCTGTGGCTGGACCAGGCATACCACAAGCAGCTTCCCCTGCTGACACTAGGGAACAGTGGGACCTGGAAGCTTGGAGATGCCAGGGACTGCAGAGCCCCAAAGAGGGTGTCACAGCCCTGGCTCAGGGAGCTCCTAGGTCTGGCCTCTCTGAAGAACCACAACTCCTCTCTTTTTCTCTTCTCTCCTTCTCCTCGAGCAAAGGGGGTGTTTCAGCCCTGTTTGTGTTACAGCTTTTTCAGCCTCACCTTTCAGTGGGTCCTGAGTTCTTGGCCCACTTTCAGGAAGAATGTGGTAGGCAGACATGTGGAGGATAAACAAGGCAAAGAGGTCCTTTAATGAAGGACAAAACAGCTCAGAGGAGACCTGCAGTGCATACCTCCTCTCAGCAGGCAGGTCATATCAGCGAGTGTCCAGCTCTCAGCAGAGAGGAGAACCAGAGTGGGTGGTTATTCTCCACAGGCATGTCATCCCTAAGTCTGCCTGAGTCTGGCTGAGTTTGGGGGTTTTTATGGGCTTCAGCAGAGAGGAAATGTATGCTTACTGGTCTATGGGAGGCCATGGGAGGGCCCAGAAAAAGCACCGTTAAGTTCCTTCTCTCCTTAACGGAACTGGCAGACTGGCACTCAGGCTTCAGACCCTCCCCTGCTTGAAGGTGGGGCTTCAGTAGGGACCCACAGCTTTTCACCAACAAGCCAGTCTGCCTCCTGCCACCACCATTCATGGCACCCAGGCTGTTCATGCCAAGGGGTGTCTGCAGGCCAGCACTGAGCTGCCCTCAGCAGCTCCCTCAACTTCCCTCCTATGCTCATTGACACCCCAAAGTTCAGAGGGGGCTAAGGCAGGAGGGGACTGTGTGTCAGCACTACCCAGAGCATGCATACATCTGGCCAGGTTGTGACAGGCTCTGCCTCGGCTTTGCTCAGAAATTGGAGTGTGCTGGGAGCAGAGAGAAGCCAGACAGCAGGAGGAGGCACTTCTGTTCCTGTCCGGGCAGCTGGGATTCCCAGGTCCGAAAGTACAGAGATGCCTGGGTCTGCGGCCATGGCTAGGCAGCTGCAGCTGTTACTGGGAGAACAGGGCTCCCACCTGCTCCTGGCCCCCAAGAGCACAGAGATGCTCTGGTCTGGAACTGTGCCTGGGCAGCCACAACGGCACCTGGGAAGCATGAGGCTCTCACGCTGCCAACTGGGAAGCGGGTGGGGCTTACATCTGTTCCCAGCTCCCGCTAGCTCCATGGAGTGCACAGACCCAGCCACACCTCCTCCACTGCAGCTGGCATCTTTGCAGTGGCTGCTCCAGATGGATCACTGCTGCCATCAATTTTGTTGCAGCAGCCCTGGGAAACTAATACAACATAGTTCTGCTAGGTGTTCCAAGTCTACTTGGAATATACAGTTTGTATACTTCATTTTATTTATAGAATTATTTAAATAAAGAATTACGTCTGTTACTATTTGTAAGACAAAGTATCCTATAACCTCTACTTGACTCTCCTTAAACCATACTAATATTTTATGGTTATGGTTTAAAATTTTTTTATTGATATATAGTAGACATATATTCAGGATAGATATGATATTTTGATACATTCATCTAATGCATAAAGATCAAATTGGGTAATTGGGATATCTATCACTTTAAACATTTACCTTTTCTCTATTCTAGGAACATTTGTTCACTAGATTATTGTTAAATATAGTCATCTTACTAATCTGGCAAATGCTAGGTCTTATTTCTTCTATCTAACTGCGTATTTTTATTCATTAATTAACCTCTCATAATTCCAGCTTTAATTTGTCTTATTGAACAGATTTATCTCACAAAGGATTTCTTTTTTTTAATCTAACTTTCATTTGTGGCTGCTAGTTTCTCTTAGGTGTTATTTTGTTGTTGTTGCTGCTGTTGGTGAACTGGAGCTCAGGTCTGATTTGGGGGTACCCTAAGTGGTGGCAACTTCACAGGTGGTGGCAAGCAAATTGACTCCTCCTCCTGTGGGCTGATAATGATGGAGTAGACAGGGAACCAATTTCCTGCTAAAGGACTTGGTGAAGGCTTCTCTGCAGCTTGGTCTTCCTATATTCTTTCCCTAGCATCAGGGGCAGGGTAGGCAGGGCCTGTCCACCCAGCAACTTCTTCATCTCTTGGGAGTCAAGAAGACATGATATGCTCATGCTAGACTAATGTTTGTCTTTCCATGGGGTCCCCAGCTTTCTGAGGTCAAGCTCTTCCCAAGGTTCTCTCCTTCAGGGTCCTTTCCTGGGAGTCTGCACTACTCTCCAAGGTGCTTTACCAACCAACAGGAAGAAAACTCCTGCGCCCCTGCAGTATTATTGTTTGTGCCATCAGTATTTAAAGTGTCTTATTTCTAAAATTTCAAGTAGTCAGAATAGAGTCCAATCAATACATGCATGTGTATTTTTAACAATAAATAACTTGCTACTTCTGGCATTCAAGGGTGGTCACCAACTAAAGTCTTCAACATAAGGCAAGTATAGAGGAACAGGTTACAAAGTAATATGGAATATCTTCTGCCTAGAAAATAGGTAGGAAAATGTATGAGTATTTGTTTAAGCATTTGCTTGATAAACTCGGTATCTTAGTCCCTTTTTTTGTTTGTTTGTTTGAGACAGAATCTCACTCTATTGCCCAGGCTAGAGTACAGGGGCACAATCTCCACTCACTGTAACTTTCACCTCCTGGGCTCAAGTGATTCTCCTGCCTCAGCCTCCCGAGTAGCTGGGATTACAGGTGCCCACCATACCCGGCTAATTTTTGTATTTTTAGTAGAGACATGATTTCACCTTGTTGGTCAGGCTGGTCTCTTAACTCCTGACCTCAAGTGATCCGCCGGCCTCACCCTCCCAAAGTGCTGAGATTACAGGCATGAACCACTGACCCCAGCCTCTTTATTAGTAAATTTTGCTGCTTCTTTAACATGAAAGAATTTTAGTTCTATGTAAATTAGGTAGCCTCTTTAGAATAATATAATTTAAAAATAAATCTAAAGATTTTATTAACAGTGATCTTTTTGACCTTGGTGTATAGTTTCCTAGAATATAGTTTTTTAAAAAGATCTATCTAGTCATTTAAATACTTAGCACTGTTGGTAAGATGAGAGTTTATCATCCAGTGGGTATAGTTAGACTTTCTTCCTGCAAAATATGATTCTCTTTTAAAAATAAATTTGCATCTTTAGTTGAACCAAGATGGAAAATTTCCTTATCTCTTCCAACCTCTAAGAAAGAAAAAAAAAATCTAAAAGTAATACATTATTACCAGCACTAGAAAATTAAAAAAAAGAGAATAAGAACATTTGAGAAATACCTGAAAAGTAAAAAGCAGGCAGGATCCGATCTCTGGGAAAATATAGGAATTGGCAGCCCAGAATAAGCCCCAAACAGTAGATTGCTGCAGCCATAGTGATAGTTTCAGAGAAGTTTCAAGTGTAGGATGATTGGATACAGGGAATGGAAGGAAATCATGGGCTAATTTTAGAGTGGTCAGATGGGCACAGGGGGAGCACTGCCCCCTCCTCTGACTGCTCTTGCTGAACAGTGTGTGTCTCCTAGCTGGGGGAATATGTTTTGGTTTTTCTATTTTATTCTGTTTTGGAGACCGGGTCTTGTTCTGTCACCCAGGCTGGAGTGCAGTTGTACAATCATAGTTCACTACAACCTCGAACTCCCAGGCTCAAGCAGTTCTCTTGCTTTCGCCTCCCAAAGTGGGGATTACAGGCATGAGCCACTGCGCCTCACCTCATCCTGAAGCTGATAAGTAACATCTTCCTATTGGCTGAAATACAACTATCCCTCCAGTATCAGGCTGTGCCCCAGTAAATTTTATTATTTTACTGCTAGTAATACTGCCTACCACCCCTCCAGGAAATGAGCATCAGACCCAGAAAATTTTATTGTTTACTGCTTAGTAAGACTGCCTACCACCCCTCCAGGAAATGAGTCTCACACCCAGAAAATTAATTGTGGCAAGTTCTTTTCCGTATCCTGTCTTGCCCTTCCCCCACAATGACCAGAGACAGCCTAAATAGAATAGCCAGATTGTCAGGTTGAAAGGTGTGTGAAGGACACACTTACTCACATTCCTCCTTACTCCATGTGAAGTTACTTTGGCTAGACTAACACGGCCTCCTCTATGCCACATTGCCCACAGACTTTTTCCATGACTTACCCAGTTGACTTGGTGTCTGTTTAATGATTAGGAATTCCTATTTGCTTCTTGTTAATAGTATATCTACAAACCTTTTAAAACAGAACAAAAGGATATCAATAAACTAAAGTCAGACCCAGCCAAGTACAGCAAAAAGATATTAACGATGGCAGAGTTAAGCAATACTTGGTTTTTGTCTCCTTTTAAAATGAGTTTTCTCAGGGGACATACAAATCTAAATTATTCCCAGTTTCTCTAATCATATCCAAGAGTTATATCAGTCTGTCTATTCATTACTTTTTATATATATCTGGAGGATAATATTCTGCTTCTATCCAGCAGGCAAGTAATCTGAGTGAGACAATTTACAAGATTTAGGACTCACTAGTCAAGAAAACACTTAAATATCTCTGGTGACACAGAGCTTTGCTAGATCCCTGTCTGACCAAGAGGTCTTTGTGCTTTTCTAGGGTAATCTTGGGAGTCAAGAAGACATGGTATGCTTATGCTAGACTAATGTTTGTCTTTCCATGGGGTCCCCAGCTTTCCAAGGCCAAGCTCTTCCCAGCGTTCTCTACTTCACAGTCCTGACTTGGGAGTCGGCCCTACTCTCCAAGGTGCTTTACCAACCAAGAGGAAGAAAACTTCTGTGCCCCTGCAGTGTTGTTTGTACCCTTAGCATATAAAGTGTCTTATTTCTAAAATTTCAAGTAGTCAGAATAGAGTCCAATCGATACAAATATGTGTATGTTTAACAATAAATAACTTGCTACTTCTGGCATTCAAGGGTGGTCACCAACTAAAGTCTTCAACATAAGGCAGGTATTATAGACGAACAGGCCACCAAAGTGAAGTAGTTATGCATATTAAACATTTGATGATACGTTTAGCAGGGAGCCATGAAGATCCTCTTGCAGTCTGGTTACCAATCTCAACTAGAATGTGTCCATGGACTAGAGGACAAGTTTCATTTAAGACAAACAACAGAAGATAACACAAGCAAGATCCATTTCTTCTCAGTTTGTCTCATCCCAATTCCTGCCTTTGCAGTTCAGCAATTTTTTTTTATCTTATTCAAGGTCTCCTTTTAAGATAACCACACAAATGATAAATGCACATAATCACTTCACCCAAGTCACCATATAAATGCATTTGCGCAGTGCAATCAATTCTCCAAATGTTTCCCCTACCTTGTTTTCATTCCTTACCAAATGATCCTTTCAAAAAAAATGTAGCCTGAGGACAGTCAGGAGACTAAGTGGAGAAAAACTGTGAACCTTAAGAATTAGGTTCACAGGAAGAAAATTAAAAGGTAGATGGCTAGATTTTAGGGATTACATGTTGGGATTAAACAATACCCCCTAAAGTGCTTGATAATAATCTGGTAAATTTGGAAGGCTCTAATGATAATTTGGTAAGCTCGAAAGAATGGCTTTTTTTAAATTAGCTTTCCAAAATCTATTTTTACTTCCTAACAACACAGTCATTTTTTTTAAGGTTTTTTTTCCCACAGCTTTTATTAAACATACACTGTCCAGAAGGCTGTTCTGCTCCAATGACTTCTCTAGAGACAGCTACACTGACTTCAGAGAAGGCATTTATTCAGTTTGAAGGGACAATTCTGTGCTCTCCACTGGAGTGGTACCTAAGGCCATGACTACTTATGCTCCTGTGGGTGGCTGCTGATGATAGGAGCCATTTTCAAAGTCTGTAGGATGAAGGTAACTTTCACAAGAGAATACTTGTATTAGTCTGCTAGGGCTGTCATAACAAAGTGGCACAGCCTGGGTGGTTTAATCAACAGAAATTTACTTCCTCATATCTGTGAAGCCTAAAAGTCCAAGATTAACATGTTGGCAGGGTTGGTTTCTTCTGAAGACTTCTCGCCTTGATGAGATGGTCATTTTTCCTTGTGTCTCCACGTGTCATCAGTTTGTGCATGCCTGTGCCCTAATCTCCTCATCTTATAGGGACACACTTAATGTTGTAGTAAGGCCCACTGATATGACTTCATTTTACTTTAATTACCTCTTTAAAGGCCCTGTCTTCACAGTTGAATTCTGAGCAGGAGTTCAAGACCAGCCTGGCCAACATGGTGAAACCCCATCTCTACTAAAAATACAAAAATTAGCCAGATGTGGTGAGGCACACTAATAATTCCAGCTACTTAAGAGGCTAAGGCAGGAGAATCAGTTGAACTCAGGAGGTGGAGGTTGTGGTGAGCCAAGGGAAGGAGAGGGGAGGGGAGGGGGGGGAGGAGAGGGGAGGGGAGGGGAGGGAAGAAAGAAAGAGAAAGAAAGAAAGAAAATTTATTCTAAGGGATAATAACAGAGAACTTCCCAAACCTAAAGAAAGATGTCCATATCCAAGTACAAGAAGGTTTTACAACATCAAGCAGATTTAACCCAAAGAAGACTACCTCAAGGCAATTAATAATTACATTCCCAAAGGTCTCTTGCATCTAAAAGCAGCAAGAGAAAAGAAACAAACAACATATAAGGAAGCTCCAATATGCCTGGCAACAGACTTTTCAGTGGAAACTTTGTAGGCCAGGAGAGAATAGCATGACATATTTAAATTACTGGAGGAAAAAATCTTTTACCGTAGAATAGTACATCTGGTGAAAATATCCTTCAAACATAAAGATGAAATAAAGATTTTCCCAGAAAAAAAAAACTGAGAGATTTCGTCAATATCAGACCTGTCCTACAAGAAATGCTAAAGGGAGTACCTCAATCAGAAGGCAAAGGACATTAATGAGCAATAAGTAATCAACTGAAATTACAAAACTCACTGGTAATAGTAGTACACAGAAAAAAAACACAGAATATTCTAACACTGTAACTGTGGTGTGTAAACTATCTTATCATAAGTAGAAAAACTAAACAATGAAACAATCAAAAATAATAACTACAACTTTTCAAGACATAGTACAAGAAGATATAAATAGAAAAAACACATAGTTAAAAGGCTGGGAGGTTGGGATGAAGTGAAGGGTAGAATTTTTATTAGTTTTCCTTTTATTTGTTTGTTTGTTTATGTGAACTGTGTTAAGTTGTTATCAGGTTAAAATAATGGGTTATAAGATAGCATTTGCAAGCCTCATGGTAACCTCAAACCAAAAAACATACAATAGATACACAAAAATTAAAAGCAAGAAATTAAATCATATAACCAGAAAAAAATCACCTTCACTAAAGCAAGACAGGAATGAAAGAAAGAAAGAAGACCACAAAACAATCAGAAAACAAATAGCAAAATGGCGGCAGGACTAAGTTCTTACTTATTAATAACAACATCGATGATAGACTGGACAGGGAAAATGTGGCACATATACATCATGGAATATTATGCAGCCATCAAAAACAATGAGTTCGTGTCCTTTGTAGGGACATGGATGAACCTGGAAACCATCATTCTTAGCAAACTGACACAAGAACAGAAAATCAAACACCGCATGTTCTCACTCATAGGTGAGTGTTGAACAATGAGAACACATGGACACAGGGAGGGGAGCACTACACACTGGGGTCTGTTGTGGGGAAATAGGGGAGGGACAGCAGGGGGTGGAGAGTTGGGGAGAGATAGCATGGGGAGAAATGCCATATAGGTGAAGGGGAGGAAGGCAGCAAATCACACTGCCATGTGTGTACCTATGCAACAATCTTGCATGTTCTTTACATGTACCCCAAAACCTAAAATGCAATTTAAAAAAATAAAAATAAAAATAAATAACAACATTGAATGTAAATGGACTAAACTCTCCTATCAAAAGGCTGAATGGATGAAAATACAAGACTCATTGGTGTGTTTTCTACAACACACTTCACCTATAAGAAGAAACACAGACTGAAAATAAAGGGATGGAAAAAGATATTCCATACTAATGTAAACCAAAAAAGAGCAGGAGTAGCTATATACTTACATCAAACAAAATAGATTTTTTTTTAATTGTACTTTAGGTTCTGGGGTACATGTGCAGATCATGCAGGACTGTTGCATAGGTACATACACGGCAAGGTGGTTTGCTGCCTTCATCCCCCCATCACCTGTGTCTGGTATTTCTCCCCTCATTATCCCTCCCCAACCACCCCTAGACCCCCCTAATGACCATGGTGTATTATGCTCCCCTCCCTGTGTCCATGTGTTCTCATTGTTCAACACCTGCTTATGAGTGATAGCATACAGTGTTTGGTTTTCTGTTCCTGTGTCAGTTTGCTGAGAATGATGGTTTCCAGATTCATCCATGTCCCTATGAAGGACACTAACTCATCGTTTTTTATGGCTGCATAGTATTCCATGATGTATATGTGCTACATTTTCTTTACCCAGTCTATCGATGATGGACATTTGGGTTGGTTCCAGGTCTTTGCTATTGTAAACAGTGCCTCAATGAACATATGAGTTCAACCGTCTTTATAATAGAACAATTTATAATTCTTTGGGTATATACCCAGTAATGGGATTGCTGGGTCAAATGGAATTTCTATTTCTTGGTCCTTGAGGAAGTGCCACACTGTCTTCAACAATGGTTGAACTAGTTTACACTCACACCAACAGTGTAAAAGTGTTCCTATTTCTCCACATCCTCTCTAGTATCTGTTGTCTCCAGATTTTTTAATGATCGCTATTCTAACTGGTGTGAGATGGTATCCCAATGTGGTTTTGATTTGCATTTTTCTAATAACCAGTGATGATGAGCATTTTTTAATATGTTTGTTGGCCTCATCGATATCTTCTTTTGTAAAGTGTCTGTTCATATCCTTTGCCCACTTTTGAATGGGTTTGTTTGTTTTTGTTTTTTTGTAAATCTGTTTCAGTTCTTTGTAGATTCTGGATATTATACCTTTTTCAGATGGGTAGATTGCAAAAATTTTTTCCCATTCTGTTTGTTGCTGGTTCACTCTAATGATTGTTTCCTTTGTTGTACTGAAGCTCTGGAGTTTAATTAGATCCCATTTGTCTATTTGGCTTTTGTTGCCATTGCTTTTGGTGTTTTAGAAATGAAGTACTTGCCTATGCCTATGTCCTGAATGGTTTTGCCTAGGTTTTCTTCTAGGGTTTTTATGGTGTTAGGTCTTATGTTTAGATCTTTAATCCATCTGGAGTTAATTTTAGTGTAAGGTGTCAGGAAGGGGTCAAGTTTCTGCTTTCTGCACACTGCTAGCCAATTTTCCCAACA
>CAUYQU010025810.1:0-27892 GCA_963574635.1 Cheracebus regulus
ACCATTCAGGACATAGGCATAGGCAAGGACTTCGTGACCAAAACACCAAAAGCATTGGCAACAAAAGCCAAAATAGACAAATGGGACCTAATCAAACTCCACAGCTTCTGCACAGCAAAACAAACAGTCATCAGAGTGAATTGGCAACCTACAGAATGGGAAAAAATTTTTTACAATCTACCCATCTGACAAAGGGCTGATATCCAGAATCTACAAAGAACTAAAACAGATTTACAAGAAAAAACCAAACAAGCCCATTCAAAAGTGGGTGAAGGATATGAACAGACACTTTACAAAAGAAGACATACATCAGGCCAACAAACATCTGAAAAGAAGTTCATCATCACTGGTCATTAGAGAAATGCAAATCAAAACTACATTGAGATACCATCTCATGCCAGTTAGAATGGCGATTATTAAAAAATCCAGAGACAACAGATGCTGGAGAGGATGTGGAGAAATAGGAACACTTTTACACCGTTAATGGGAGTGTAAATTAGTTCAACCATTGTGGAAGACAGTGTGGCGATTCTTCAAGGACCTAGAAATAGAAATTCCATTTGACCCAGCAATCCCAGTACTGGGTATATATCCAAAGGATTATAAATCGTTCTACTATAAGGACACATGCACACGAATGTTCATTGCAGCAATGTTTACAATAGCAAAGACCTGGAACCAACCCAAATGCCCATTGATGATAGACTGGACAGGGAAAATGTGGCACATATACACCATGGAATACTATGCAGCCATAAAAAATGATGAGTTTGCTTCCTTTGTAGGGATATGGATGAACCTGGAAACCATCATTCTCAGCAAACTGACACAAGAATACAAAATCAAACACCACATGTTCTCACTCATAGGTGGGTGTTCAACAATGAGAACACATGGACACAGGGAGGGGAGCACTATATGCTGGGGTATGTTGGGGGGAAATAGGGGAGGGACAGTGGGGGGTGGGGAGTTAGGGGGAGATAGCATGGGGAGAAATGCCAGATATAGGTGAAGGGGAAGAAGGCAACAAATTACACTGCCACGAGTGTACCTATGTAACAATATTGTATGTTCTTCACATGTACCCCAAAACCTAAAATGCAATAAAAAATAAAAATAAAATAAAAAATAAAATAAAAAAGAATAGATATTCCATAGGTAGAGCAGCCCCGAGGGCTTCAGGTTGCCCATTTTTAGGGGGACCTCCTCTTTTGGCTTTGGAGCCCCCATCTCTCTTTCTCTTTACATGGGGGAGCTTCTTCCTTCTGTCTTCTCCCTTCTTTCTTGCCTATTAAACTCTTCACTCCTTAAAACCAAGAAAGAAAGAAAAAAAATCTCAATTCAGAAAGTTCCAGGACTATATATGGATGTTCCTCTAAAAGTCTGTAAGTCAAAAAGCATTTAGCATAGAAATAAGGCTAGAAATGGTGATGAGAATTGTATATGAGATCACAACAGCATATTCAATCCATTGTGCAGTTAAAATATATTTTCAATGAAATGTGGAATAAAACCAGTTTATTATAATGATGATGATTATGAAGAAGACAAAAACAAGTAATTCAATTAATAATTTATTTTTAAAGTTTAATTTATAGGCTGATAGTAGGGAGGGAAGCACCTTCAGAGGCAAGTATTTAGAAAGAAAATATTAAAGAGTCTGTGAAAGAGACATCTAAGATATTTAGACAAGAAGTTTATTTAGGCCAGGTGTAAAGGCTCACACTTGTAATCTCAGCACTTTCAGAAGCTGAGGACAGGAATTCGAGACCCAGGTGGGCAACACAGTGAGACCTTGTCTCTATGTGAAATAAGAAAATTAGCTGGGCATGGTGGTGTGCACCTGCAGTCCCAGATAACGTGCAGGCTGAGGTGGAAGAATCACTTGCGCCCAGACATTCAAGATCCTGTCTGAGCAAGATCCTGTTTCAAAAAAAATTATTATACCTTTTCTGGTGGGAAATGATGGGAGTTCACCCAGTCCCCATCAGAAAAAGTATAATAATAACATCTATAAAAATCAAAATGAGGCCAGCCTAAGTGGTTCACACCTGTAATCCCAGCATTTTGGGAGGCTGAACTGGCAGATCACTTGAGGTCAGGAATTCAAAATCAGCCTGGTCAGCATGGTGAAACCTTGTCTCTACCAAAAACACAAAAATTAGCTGGGCATGACAGTGCACACCTGTAATCCTAGCTACTCGGGAGGGTGAAGCAGGAGAATGTCTTGAACATGGGAGGTTGAGGATGCAGTGAGCAGAGATCATACCACTACACTCCAGCTGGGTGACAGAGCAAGATTCTGTCTCAAAAAAAAGAAAGAAAGAAAGAAAGAAAGAAAGAAAAGAAAGTCAAAATGAAAGAGTAATTAAATATAATTTGAATTATATTCAGTTTTTTCAGATTTTCTTGTAGTCTATATATCTGACTATAGGAGGTTTAAATGATGCTGATTTTCACTTAAAACATATGCTTTCTCCTTCCTCCATACTTAGGAATCACTGAAATTACTTTCAGTATGTTTGTAATGTCTGCATGAATATTTTTAGTTCACAAATAGCAAGAAGAAAAATTGTTGAGGGTTAGGCATGGGAATAGGAAAGAAAAAGAGAAAACAGGAGGAGGAAGAAAACGGGGAGAAAAAAGAAGACAGAATTAGAGGGAAGGGAGAACAAGAACAGAAAAAGTACAGATTGAAGAAAGAAGGAAAACTCTTAGGTAACTGAAAAAGAATTAGAAGAGGGGGAGATGTGTAATTAAAGAGATATGCAAAAATCAATGATCATGGTGCTTCCTTTTGGTCCATTAAATGAAACAATGAAATTTGGTGAAGAATCAAATAAAAGGTTGAAAGATAACTTGAACTAGGTAGTCATATAATTTGATGAAAATTTACTGATGGCCACCCATATGTAAGAAATTACTCAAATAGAAATAACCATATAACTAAACGTGATCAGTTTTTTTAAGGTAGAAGTTTAAAACAATGCTGAGAATAGACTTAGAAATTTATAGTTAATCTTGATCCTACATAATTGGAATGTTCATGTGCTTATTTTCAAGATGAATTTCATACTGAATCAATTTAGTGCTCTGAATTATCACAGCATGATATATGTTGTAATTTTCCAAACCATTATACTCTTTACAAGCCATTTATAACACTTTTAATGTGATTCAAAATTTTGGAATTTAATGGCATGTTTATCTTCTGAGATAGTCAGCTTGCATATGCAACACAGAAATTCCTACAGAATCCATATGAAGAGCCAACTTTATTCTTCCTCTGTTTTGTAGTAATGCTCTCAACTAAGTTCCCCTGTACCTTATCCAGAAAAACTAGCATCCTGTAGTTATGAGATTCCAACAAAAAATAACAATGAATCCATTTTGAGTGCTTATCGTGTTTCACTTCCCATGCCAAGAAATTCACATTCACTAACTGATATGTAACTAATAACAATTCAATGAGCTAACTACTTAACCAAACCTTCCACTTTTCTACACAATGTATCTTTAAAACTGTTACAAAAGTTACATGTCCACAATTAAAAACACATATTTTTTGGCAGAAAGTAGATACAGCTTTGATTCCCAGAGAGCTAAATCATTGTACAAGTCTTATTGAATTCCCAGCAGGCAGCACCTCCCACAGGCCCAAGCAATCCAGCATGTAAGGGAGGCCCTGACAAGCTTCCAGAAAACAAGGGTCAGGAGATAGTCTGACATTTGGGACATACCAGTTTATAATTCCTTTCCATGTGGAAATAGATCCAGGTTCCTCCCAGTCCCACAGACTTGCCACCAGTGTGTCAAGCCTTTAATAGAGGCCAGCACAAAAGGTAGCAGCTGGCGGAACATCTTAGATATGTGGAATACATGTAAAAGAACGGGATTTTGTCTGCCCCACTGCTATAATACAAGTCAACTTGATCTCAGCCAGTTTTCCCAGTGCCAAATTGGTGGTAATCATGGAAGACAGAAATATGAAATCCTGGTGAACTATCAGCCAGCACTGAAAACCTACGTCTGTAAGTGGTGACTGTCAGGAAGTATGTGATAGAATATTTAAATTTTGGAGTGATTGAAAACTTTATACAACTTTTGTCTTACAGAAATGGGATGATTGAACCTCATTAATTAATTTTGGGAAGTCAAAAAAATTACAAATAGAACTATATGATTCAGCAATCCCACTTCTGTGTATATATCGAAAGGAAATAAAATCAGTATGCATTCTCATATTCACTGCAGCATTACTCACAATAGCCTGGATACAGAATCAACCAAGTGTCCACTGACAGGGAAGTAAGTAAACAAAATGTGGGATATACACATGATGAAAAATTATTCAGCCTTAAAAAAGAAGGAAATCCTGTTATTTACAACAATATGTATTAACCTGGAGAACCTTATGGCAAGTGAAGTAAGCCAGGCAGAGAAAGACAAATACCACATGATCTAACTTAAGTGTGGAATCTAAGAATGTGTAACTCATAGAACTCATAGAAGCAGACAGTAAAATGGTAGTGGCCAAGAGGTGGGAGAGACAGAGAGATATGGGACAAAGGGTACAAAGTTTCAGTTAGAGAGGACAAATACGTTTTATATATCTATTGTACAGCATGGTGACTATAGTTAATAATAATGTATTGTATAACTGAAATTTAATATGAGAGTAGATCTTAAGTTTTCTCACCAAAAGAAGGTAACTATGTCAAGTGATGGATTTGCTAATTAGCTTGATTTTGGTAATCACTGTATAATACATACATATATCAAAATATGTTGCATAGCATAAACATATATAATTTTTATTTCTCAATTTTATCTCAATAAACCTAGGGAAAAAAATAAGTGAATCTCAAGCATTAAAAAGTAAGATAAAATAGAATAAAACCTCTTAAGCTCTCAAAACCTCAATTGAGTTTAAAATGTGTTTCTCATTGCTATATTTATTTGCTTCAGCCTTTAAATATGATAGACAAAGAAACAAAATATTCTTTCAAACAAAAAACTTCAAAAGTCTATAAATAATGGAATATCCACTTACAGTTAGGATGTAGTCAGAAGAGATTGTCACTCTAACCAATACAAAAATAGAAAAGCTATGAAATAATGGTTTTGTGTGTTTTTTTTTTAATTTATGAGGGGTAAGAGAGAGGGACAGAGAAAAAAAATAAATAAATGATCCCTGGAAATATAGCCGGAAGAACTCATAATTAACAGGGATAAGGAAAAACTGCTAAAGTGTTAATAAACTTTCAACAGTAATGTGTGGGCTGACCTAACCATCTAGAATTCTGGTGTGCCTTATAAAAGAACAAGTCAGCCACACACCAGTTCACCATGTGACCTTCACTGAATCATGTCAATAGTGTAGCAAAGGGCAGGGGCAAAGAAGGAGGTCTGAAATAAATCCTCCTGAAAGGCACTTTGGGCCTTCACCAAGTATAATTCTATTTCATTACTTCAAAATGTAGGAAGAGAACAGAGTAAAAAATCCTCTGAGCCATGATGGGCCATCACCAATTGCAAGGCAGAAGAACACCAAAGGCTAAACACAGGGAAAGAAAATTGATAGAGGTCGCCTCAACTTGCATAGGGTAGAGCTATGGCAGCAGCATACCAAAGGATGGAGACAGGGCAGAATAACTGAAAGAAATTCCCCTCAGGTGCACAGGGCTTTTACCAAAAGCCAAGCTGCCAAACCCAGAGAGCTGAAACAAGATAGGTATCTCCTGAGACATGGAAAGTTAGGGGCAGAGCTGGAGAGCAAAGAAAATTCTTCAGTATCTCAAAATCCCATCCCTTCCCATGTATTTGTGGGAGGGTCCCAGTGGCAGGGGAATCGCTTGAACCTGGGAGGCAGAGGTTGCAGTGAGCCAGTATCATGCTACTTGCACTCCAGCCTGGTGACAAAGAAAACTCTGTCCAAAAAAAAAAAAAACTACCAAACTGAAGTAAAAAGAGAAAAAGAAATTTAAAAACCTGAACCAAGCAAACCAAGATATATGAGACAATACCACACATCATAAAACATGTGTACTTTGAAGTCTCAGAAAGAGAGAGAAAATGGGAAAAAAATATTTAAGGATAATTGAGACTATTCCAAAATACGTGAAAGATACCAACTTATAGATCAAACCCAATGCAAAATAAGCACAAAGAGGGCCACATCTAGGCACATCATAGCAAAACTGCTGAAAACCAAAGAAATAGAAAAAGTTATTTTTAAGAGATGATTTTTTTTAAATAACACATTATTTTCAGGGAAACAAAAATTAAAATGATTGCTTAATTCTCATCAGAAGCAATGGAAGCCAGAGATAATAGAATGACATCTATAAAGTTATGGGAGAGAAAAAAACACTGCAGCATAAAATTCTATAACTGATGAGAAATATGATTGAAAATAATTATACTTTAAGATTTTAAAAGACTGAGAAAATTAATTCAAGTAATCTTCACTATAAGAAATGCCATGGGAAGTTCATCAGGCTGAAAGGAAATGATACCAGATGTAAGCCCAAATCCATGAAAAGGAATGAAGAGCACCAGAAAAGGTAAGTATTACATAAAAAAAGAGAGACTATTTTTATTTTTATTTATATATATAAGAACTTTAAATTTATTTAAAAGACTATTATTTAAAGCATAAATAACAATGTAGTGTGAAATATATAATATGTAGTAAAAACTGACTACAACACAAAAGATGGGTGTTACAAAATTCACATTGTAAAGTTTTTACATTGTTCATGAAATTCGATTTTCTATTTTGAAGTAAATCATAAATTAATAATGCACATTGCAACCAGTAGACTAACCACTAAAACATAATCATTCAAATAAGCATAGATAAAATAAAAGCAGAAATAAAATTAAATACTAAAAAATTTTGAATAACCCAAGAAAATACAGGAAAAAAGTCAATAAAAAGAAAACACAATAATCCTAAAACCAACTATATGAAGAATTATATTAAAGAACACTTGACTTAGAAATCAGATTGTCACTGAAAAAAGCAACACTAAACTATATGCTACTTATAAGAAATGCACTTTAAATATAAAGACATATAATAAAAAGAAAATGATGGAAAATATATTGATATGGTTTGGGTGTCCCCACCAAATTGTATCTTGAATTCCCATGTGTTGTGGGAGGGACCCAGTGGGAGGTAATTGAATCACGGAAGCAGGTCTTTCTCATGCTGTTCTCATAATACTGAATAAGTCTCATAAGATCTGATGGTTTTTATAAAGAGGAGTGTCCCTGAACAAGCTCTCTCTTTGCCTGCTGCCATCCATGTAGGACATGACTTGCTCCTCCTTGCTTTCTGCCATGATGGTGAGGCCTCCCCAGCCACATGGAACTGTAAGTCCATTAAACACTTTTTCCTGTATAAATTACTCAGTCTCAGGTATGTCTTTATCAGTAGCATGAAAACAAATTAGTATAGTAAACTGGTACCAGGAGAGTGGGGTGCTGCTGAAAAGATACCCAAAAATGTGGAAGTGACTTAGGGACTGGGTAATAGGCAGAGGCTGGAACAGTTTGGGGGACTCAGAAGAAGACAGGAAAATGTGGGAAAGTTTGAAACTCCCTAAAGACTTGTTAAATTGCTTTGCCCAAAATGCTGGTAATGGTATGGACAGTGAAATCCAGGCTGAAGTGGTCTCAGATGGGGATAAGGAACTTATTGGGAACTGGAGTAAAGGTGACTCTTGTTATGTTTTAGCAAAGGGACTTGTGGCATTTTGCCCCTGCCCTAGAGATTTGCAGAACTTTGATCTTGAGAGAAAGTATTTAGGGTATCTGGTGGAAGAAATTTTTAAGCAGCAAAGCATTCAAGAGGTGACTTTGAGTGCTGTTAAAGGCATTCTGTTTTAAAAGGGAAACAGCATAAAATTTTTAAAAATTTGCAGCCTGACAATGCAATAAAAAAGAAAATCCCATTCTCTGAGGAGAAATTCAAGCCAGCTGCTTGCATTTTAATATGTAATGAGAAGCCAAGTGTTAATCCCCAAGTAATGCGGATAAATTTAAATTAGTAATGAGGAGCTGAATGTTAATCACAAGACAATGGGAAAATGTCACCAGGGCATGTCAGAGACCTTTGTGGCAGCCCCTCTCATCATAGGCCCAGAGGCCTAGGAGGAAAAAGTGGTTTTGTGGAACAGGCTCAGGGTCCCTGTGCTGTGTGTAGCCTAGGGACTTGGTTCCCTGCAGCCCAGCTGCTCCAGTCATGGCTGAAAGGGGCCAAAGCAGAGCTTGGCTGTGGCTTCAGAGGGTGCAGGTCTCGAGCCTTGGCAGCTTCCATGTGTTGCTGAGCCTTTGAATGCACAGAAGTCAAGAATTAAGGTTTGAGAATCTCCATCTAGATTTCAGAGGATGTATGGAAACTCCTGGATGTTTAGGCAAAAGTTTGCTGCAAGGGCAGGGCTCTCATGGAAAACCTCTGCTAGGGGAGTGTGGAAGGGAAATGAGTCCTTACTGAGGCACCGCCTAGTGAAGCTGTAAGAAGAGGCCCACTGCCCTTCAAACCCCAGAATGGTAGATTCACTGACAGCTTGCACCATGCACTTGGAAATTGGAACTCTCATACATCGCTGGTGGGAATGTAAAATGGTACAGCTGGAAAACAGGCAGTTCCTCAAAAAAGTGAAAAATAGAGCTGTCATATGGCCCAGCAATTCCATTCTTAGAAATATACTTGAGAGAATGGAAAACTTATGTTTACCCAAACCTGAACATTAATATTTATAACAGTATCAGTTGTATTAGACAAAAATAGAAACAACACAAATGCCTATCATTTGATGAAAGAATTTTAAATGTAGTATATCCATACAGTGAAATATTATGCAGCCATAAACCATGCTAAATGAAATAAGCCACCCACAAAAGGCCACAGATTGTATTATTCCATTTATATGAGCTATCCAGAATAGGCAATTCCACATGAACTTTTTTTTAAGTAAATTAGCAGCTGCAAGGTTCTGGGGGAAGAGGAAAATGAGGAGTGAGTGTTAATAGATATGGGGTATATCTGAGATGTGATGAAAATGTTTAGAATTACATAGTGGTGATAGTTGTACAACTTTGTGAATATACTAAAAAACAATGAATTGTTTACCTTAAAGGGTGAATTTGATGGCATGTGAATTATATTTCAATTTTTCTGAAATGGACATCATTAAGAAAATGAATAGACAAGACACAGACTGGGAGAATATGTTAAGAACATTTATCTGACAAAGACCTTGTACAATATAGAAAGAATTCCTAAAAATAAACAATACAAAGACAAAAATCAATTAAAAATTGGTAGAAGACTTGAAGAGACACCTCATAAAGGAAGACATGGAAAGGTCAATAAACACACAAAAAGTTCCTCAACATCATTCTTAAGCAGAGAAATGATAATAAAGACACAATGTGATAAAATTTTAATCTCACTAGAGTAGTTGAAATCAAAATGACAAATAATACCAAATAATGGCAAAAATGTGGAACAAATGGAACTGTCATACATTGCTGTTGAGATTGCCAAATGGTACAACCACTGTGGAATATCAGCAATTTAATATTAAAGTTCTGTGTTGCAGCAATCCCACTTCTAGGAATGTACCCATGAGATATAAAAAACATTATGTCCATAAAATGGCTTTTACAAGAGTATCTTAGTGCCCTTATTTACAATAACCCAAACTGGAAATAACGCAAATGTTCATCATCAAGAGAAAGGAAAAGGGTGGTATATTCATATAAAAGGATTTTGCTCAATTACAATTTTAAAAAATGAAAAACTGATCCATGCAAAAATATGGATGAATCTTACACATATTTTGACTCGAGAAGCCCAATCCAAAAGTATACATACTGTGAGTCAATGTATATGAAGGCAAACACATGCAAAACTAATCCATGTTGTCTCTGGTGTTTGGAGGAGGGTATTGGTGAAGCGACTAGGAAGGAATACGGGGAGCATTCTGGGTGATGGAACTGTTATATATTGGTTTGAGTGGTGACTGTACAGGTTTGTAAAATAGTTAAAATCTTTGGAATTGTCAACTTAAGACCTTTCACATTTTTAAGTGTACCACTCTTTTAAACATTAAATAAAAATAGAAAAAATGTAAAAAACCTAAACAATAAATCAATCCAGAAGTTATCCAGACTCCATTAAATATCAAAGGATTTAGATTAGGTTGAGTTTATGGCCAAAGAATTAGGAACTATTCTTTTCTGTCCTACTTTTTTATTCATTCTTTATATTAATACCATGTTTGTAACATATGCCTTTGTGTACATACTTTCCTTAATACAAGCACTAATATTTAAACTAGATTAAACAATCCCAGTGCACACACGCATACCCCTTTCTGGCAGCATTACGAAGTGTTTTTTGACATCATTTTTTAATTGAATTTAAAAAACTGTTTTCAATTACCAGTACTATAAACTTTTAGAACTGTGGGATTAATTCAAACTACTTCCTTCAAAGACAAGTGAATTAAACATACTCATGTAGGAAGCATAGATTAGAATCATGATTTTTATCTATTTTAAGAGAATAAAAGAACAGAAGGGGTTACAATCTTGTCATATTATGCAACTCTTCTGCTCTAATATATCAAAAACTTGATGATCCAAGATCATGCAGAACAGCTGAGAAGAAATTAAACAATGTACCTTGCAGCCAACAGATCCTGCCAATATGAGATTAGAACTCTCCATCTTAGAAAAAAAAATGGTTTTGGAAAGTTCCCTGCAACATTTTATGACTCACAGATATTCCCAGAGGTTCCTGTTTCCATTCTGCAGTAGACAGTGTTTGAAGGAAGACGTACAGTTCTAGTCAACTGTTGTTCTTAGGCAACTTGGCTGAAAGATTCTGTTTAAAAAACATTTGTTGGAAAGATGATATGTTTGGGTGCTTTAATTTTTTAAACAAAATTGCAGATTTTAAATTTGTTTAACTCTTAATTCAACATTGACTAAAAGAATGGCCTAAGAAGAATTACTATGTTACATAATATATATTACAAACTTAGCAACTCGCCCATTTGAAAATTCCCAAACCAGGGGGTACATATTCTTGGCACACTCCCTCATGCATATCCTTCCAAACTGCCTCCAGATCCCTGGCTCTGTATTCATAAGCTCTGGCTCTGATATTGGCCACCCAGTTCAATATCCCACCTTGGCTTCTACTTTGACCAACACTGCCAAGTCACCTCCCATCCCACCAGGACTTGATGCCTGGCTAATCTCCACTTTTGTCTAACCTCAGCTCTCTCATTTCCTTCTAAACATTAAATACCACTCATGAGCTACATTTTGCCCCATCCTCAACCAGCTCCACTCCATTCCACTCCACCTACAGGTTAGTAGTCTTTATTCTCCAAGGCCCCTTATTTATTCCTAGCCAGTTCCCCCGTTCTTCAGGTTCTTTTCTTTCCAAGGCTCCAAATAATAAGCCGCCTGGTGCTTGACAATTGCGATCATTTACATAAGGTCATGTGTGGCTTTTTCTGATAATAACTATAAAGATATGGATATGAGAGAAGGTATAATATTATAAAATATGTTAACATTATCCCAATAAGAGCCATTCTTTCATTTAATTGGCATTTTTAAAAAAGGAAGACTGATCTCTCCTGACTCCTTAAGTGACTCATTTCTGCTATTGCTCTACTACCAAGCCCAATCTTACATTTCTCATTGACTCTTGCCTATTCCCCTAAACATGCTATCTTTAAAAAAAACATTTTCTCTCCCAGGTTCCATACTCATACCTCCCTTGATTCTGTTGTGAATCAGACTCTGCGGAGATGTGGCAAACTGGATCTATCCTAGACACATGTTTAGTGTGACTTACACCACATTTTATATTTTTTTTCAGCTGGGCACAGTGGCTCACACCTATAATCAGCACTTTGAGAGGCCAGGGTGGGCAGACCACCTGAGGCCAGGAATTTGAGACCAGCCTGGCCAACATGGCAAAACCCCATCTCTACAAAAATACAAAAAAAATGAGCTGGGTGTGGAGGCATGTGCCTCTAATCCCAGCTACTCAGGAGGCTGAGGCATGACAATTGCTTGAATCCAGGAAGCGGAGGTTACAGTGAGCTGAGATTATGCCATTGTACTCTGGTCTGTACACCAGAGTAGGACTCTGTCTCAAAAAAAAAAAAAAAAATTTTTTTTCAATTTGTTGACAGTTTAAAATTTAGAAAACTGAGCCTAAAAATAGAGATTTCCAGTTTCACTTGATGCTCAGATCATGCAACTCTGGATTTACATTTGTGCATAGCAGCATCTGTTATCAAAACACCAGGGGTTCAGGCTAGGTCCTGCTGCTTACCACACAGAAAGCCAATCACTGAGATGAGTATTGCCAGGGAAGAAGGCTTTATTCAGATGCTGCAGCTGAGGAGATGAAAGATCAGTCTCAAATTCACCTCCTCAACCAACTAAAATTAGGGGTTTTTACAGCAGAAGAGAAATGTAACTATGTGTGGGAAAATAGAAATTAGAGAGGGGTAAAGAAAAAGAGTTGGTCAATGGGAAGCAGGTAGTCAGTTAGGCAATCATGACTGGTGTGGTGTCTTACATCTCATTGTCCAGATGCAGTAATTTCCTAAGTTTCAGTTCCTTGATACTATTTGGGAGGCCTGTTGGATGATTTCCTGAGAAAGGAAGTCAGATAAGACAAACATAAGTTTCTCAGGTTTTAAGACTGAGGGGGTGCATTTCCATCTTTATACAAAGGAAACCATAAACATCAGTTCTATGAGACAATTGAGCCAGTTTTAGCACCTTCTTTCTATTTATCAATTCCCCAATCATGGTGAATCTGGTCATCAGTCTTTCTGACAGGTTCATGCTGAGAAGGGATGTCATGGGATAAGGCTAAGAGTCAACCCACCTCTGGGGTTACACAGATCCTCAGCAGGGTAAGGGGCAAGACATTTTCCCAGGTAAGACTGGTCTCTTGACAATTGGTTTCTCTCTGGCCAGAAGTGGCTCCATTCAGTCAATGAGGGGCTGAGGACTTTTTGTCCCATACCATTGCTAGAGTAGTGTGCTATATGCCTCAGGTTCATCCAGTTCCTCAGTGGAACCTCTATGGCCAAAGGAATTAGAGTCAAGACTCATAGCAAATTAAATGTTCTAGGCCAGATGGGATTGGAGGTAGGCAGATACTCATAATCTTTAAAACTCTTTAAGCAACATAAGACTTAAAAACTAAAAGCCAAAAAGTAAGATTACACTATTGTTTACAACTCAAAGGAATCTCCTTTGCCATTAAGAAGCCACACTCTGGCCTGGGAGGCCTAGCTCCCTAGGCTCCCAAACTGAGTTGTCTCTTCAACCTTGGCCAAGAATGGTGAGCTCTTTTAAAGGTCTATGTAAGGGCACATAAACCCATCACAAAATAAAATATACAACTAATTTTAGTCCTCAAAATCCCTTAAAATCTCATATATCCACCTTTTCCACAATAGTCCCTGGGCCTAGAGGGATTGAATAGTTTTCTTTTCTGGCCCTGTGTCTCATAAAAACAGCTTATTTTGATTGTCACCTCTCCTGAGTTTCTGAAGATGAAGCTTTGGCTGATGTCAATATTCAAGATTTAGCAGGTTTCAGCGTCATTTGCAGACCCAGGAGTCGAAGCCCTGTAACTTAACAGCACAAGGATTAATTAATAGGATATTTTCCAAAGATGTTAAAGGACTCTAAACGTTTGATCAAAACAGAATTACAGGTCACTATAAAATAATAATTATTCATTTAACCAAAGTTAAATAAAAAAGACTTTTAAAACAATATAAAAATAAAGTTACAATAAACTAGCACTCTACCCATAATATGCAGATAGACTACTTTGGTATAAAATAAGTTTCTATCTACAGTATAAATGATCAAGTATAGCATATGCATTTATGATAAGAACAGATGCCAAAGCTTAATGAAATGTTTACAGACATATAAAAGAACATCTAGAAATTTGTGGTTCAGTTTACTAATACTACAGAAAGTCCTATCATTCTAACATGACTCTACATGTTATCATGATAACATGTAGAGTGTCATGTAGAGTGACTAACATGTCACAAATTAAAACACTGCCATTTGGTGTCTAGTAGTTGCTGCCTGCAGCACTTCAAACCATTGTATTAAGTGGTTAGGTTACTCCTTGCATATGTGTAATTGCTAGCATTCTAATGATGTAACTGTGACCAAAATCATCAAAAATGTGATAAGTCCTGTGCCAAACTTATCAATGTGCAACAATTAACTTTTTTTCCATCATTAAAAAAATAGTAAATGCAAATATCAGTTTTGGAAATTCAGTGTGAAGATAATCTCCATCTACTTAAATACTATATAACAAAACAGGGACAAAGTAAGAACAAGCACACAATAATTTGTTTTCAGCTATTTAAAAGAGTATCATCACACACTTCTAGGACTGGTTTCTCAATGCAGTACGAACAACTAATAAGGTAACTTTTATCACTAGAAATTTCAAACCACGACAACACGTGTACTTATTTTATTTTCAAGTACACACATAAGTTGGGATTTAAAAATCACTAGAAAGCCTCATATTTTTAATTACTACTTAATCCAAGTGAATGTCACTTGATTTTAATAATGCTACTAAACACAACTAAAATAATTTGAGAGAAATACGTTAATATAATTTCCTTAAGAAAAAAACCAATCTTTCCTGAACATTAAAACTTTGCATCCATATCACAGTCTTTCCTTACTATTTAAAGGAAAAGATCTAAAACTAACTCTAATTATTGATTGAACTGAATTACCTGAAATCAGCACCATTTAAACATTTTATTCTCATCCACTTTCTTATATAACAAAATAATGTACTATTTCTGTTTTGAATTTATAAAAATAAGTCAAGTCTTAATTTTGGCCAGGAAACTTAAACTCTTAAAGTTCTCTAGATCATTATAGGTAAGCAAAACCAATTCAGTTTTAAATGGCTCGTGTGCTCTATCATTATTTTTTTATAGACTTTACAAAGTAGCATAGGAATTTTAGATAAATAGAACACATGATGAACTGTTACAAATGCATAAGAAACAAAATGACTACTCATAGAACCAAATACAAGCCTTCTGTTTGAAATTTTTTTTTCTTTTTTTTTTTTTTTGAGACAGAGTCTTACTGTGTTGCCAGGAGCCAGGCTGGAGTGCAGCGTCACAATCTCGGCTTACTGCAACGTCCACCTCCCACGTTCAAGCAATTCTCCTGCCTCAGCTTCCCAAGTAGCTGGGACTACAGGCATGCACCACCATACCCAGCTAATTTTTGTATTTTTTAGTAGAGATGGGGTTTCACCATGTTGGCCAGGATGGTCTTAATCTCTTGACCTTGTGATCTGCCCGCCTTGGCCTCCCAAAGTGCTGGGATTACAGGCATAAGCCACCATGCCCAGCCAGAAATTTTTTTAAAAATAGTTATATATATATAATTTATATATTTATAATATATATAATTTATATATTTATTTGCTATTTGTTATATATTTATTTGCTGTTTGTTCTTTGGTTTACATATATATGTATAGATATGCTTATATATTTTTATGCTTCTATTTATTTACATATGCATATAATACATATGTATATATACATATATGTAAAACCCAAAGAAATACGAATAGCAAATAAATGAAAAATGAAAGCAAAAACAAATAAACAAAAAACCAACCCCAAATTTTTCTCCTATTCAGTTTACCTTAGAGGCTACAGTGTTACCCAGAGCCAAAACACACACACACACACACACACAATAAATATATTGTTTTTGATATATAAATTAATGTCTTTAAGTCTACCAATACCACTATACATTTTGTGTATTTAAGAAATTTACCCTAGACAGTTGGCAAGTAAGTACTTTAATGCTAGTACCACCAATGCAGAATAGCAAACATAGTGTGAAATCAAGCAACACAAGCATTTATGTGAAATTTGACTCCCTGCTAAATCTAGTTTCATGCTTACCTATATTTAAAAAAAGATTTGCCAAATTGCCACTGTATTTCCTTATAATATTTCTTATCTTTATCAAGACTAAGAGCTTTAACTATGAGCAATGTTAATTAGTCAAATTTCTTCAATTTCCTATCAGGTTTTACTTTTTTATCTTCCTATTTTCTCTGTAAGTGCATGAAGACACACATACACAGAAACAGGAGAAAAACTGCATATGACTTATACAATGTATGACATGCTTAAATTTTCTGTTTGGTCTTAAATTTTCTCTTGTTTAAAAAAAAAAGTCATTTTATTTTAGGACAAAAATTTACCACAGTCCATAATTTGATTCAACCTTTAGATAAACTCTGAATTAGACAAAATTATTCTTTTTTTTCAATAGGAACAAAAATTCTCTGGCACATATTTTTTATACAGAATTATATATTAACTACAGTTCTTATTCTTAGTAACCTTATGTTTTAGTGAAAACTACTAGGAAATGAGGAATCCTGAACTATCAGATGTTAGTATTTTATATTTGAGAACCTTCTATAATTTTTTAAAACATGTTTCTCTATATAAAAACCTTTTTTTAATTGAAAATGACCAGACATCTAAAATAATTTGGATGACTCATCATCAAAAATAATTAAGATTTTAAATTACACAAAAAGTTCACCTATAAGCATTTATCCTATTTACATGTACTCAATTCTTCTATTTTTTAAACAGTTTATCTAAATTACTTCTGAAAACTGAGATATTAGACAAAGCTAGTGGTTAGTTCCTTGTTAACCATTTTATAACCTGAGAATATCAGGTGTTCACCTAAGTAAGAATCCTAAATCCATGGGTATTTTTGCCAATATCTCAGAAGACTCAAGTGTTTTTATTAAACTAACATTAAATGTGTCCAAAAAGTCACACAAAGATTATTTGTGTTTTAGCTGGGTTTATAGTTTTATAACTTTCTGTGTCAAACCCTGATACCTCAAAATATGTAGCAGATGCAAATATAAAACCCAGACAAAAATGTAGACTAACAACTACAAAGACATTTCCATTTCTAGATTAATAATTTTAAAGCCAGCTTGTTTATTAAAGAATTACTTAAGTCATGTGAACTTGAAAATTGCTTGGACTTATTTACCTAATTTATGAGCACTTTTCATTTATGTCAACTTAATAGACACAACATATAACATAATAAATGTACATACACATAAATACATCGAAATGTGCATGCACACACATAAAGAACCAATAGCTTTTACCTCTGAACTCTAGCCATGAGATAGCAATACAAACTCAGTTTTATGAGCATGTTAACATGGCTAAATTTTGCCCCAACAGGTAATCCAATGAAGGATGCGAACCAAAATTTTGGGTGAAACAGTTTCCATGGCAGTTTGACTTTTAAAGGTCAAACCTCCCCAAAATCCAAAAAACTCTTGTGGACCAAGCAGTATCACAGAAGAACCCCGTGTACTAACCAGACTTGACCCTGCTTAGAGTAGCAGCATAAAAGTCTGGATACACAGAACTCCATCCTCCTTTTCCTGTTCACTAGCAATGAGGCTCATGGAGATGCCAAACTGCCCCAGACACCAAAGAATACTGGGAACTATATTGACATGCACACACAGACAAACAACACAATACAACTGCTGCAGCAACAAGCAAGTCCCAAGAGTGTCCAAACTAAAATAGACGGGATGCTTCCTCTCTCCATCTGTTGGGCTTGTTCAACCCGCAAATGGAAATTCCTTTGGAATTTCCCACATTGAGAAGAGCACATCCCCTTGTCTGGTACCCACAAAATACACTAACCCATCCAGATGCAGATGTCAAATATCAAAGGCTACTCTTCCTAGGCAATCAGAAATGCAGTTGGGGCTGGCAGCAGTGAGACTAAAGAAAGAGAGACCAAGACCCACCTCCGGCCAAAAATGGGCAGATAGCTGCTTAAGAGGGCTCTGAAACCCTTCTGGCCTGTAGCAGCTAGGCTACAATCAATGTGTGCCTGGTCAGGGAATCAAAATATGTTTCTGAAACACCAGAGGTTCAGTCTAGGTCCTACTGCTCACCACACAAAAAAACAATTACTAAGATGAGTACTGCCAGGGAAAAAGGCTTTATGCATGCACTCCAAAAGCAATCTATGATTCAGTTCCTCAATACTATTTGAGAGGCCTGATTATTGGTCTCACAATTTTTTATATATAAGATAAGACAAATGTAGCTCCTCAGGTTTCAAGACTGAGAGGGTCACTTTCTATGTTTATTCAAAAGAAACCACAAACATCAGTTCTATGGGACAATTGGGCTGTTTTCACCTTGGCATGAGTCAAACAAGATATATGTGGACGTAGTGGCTTTCCAGCAGGCAGCTGTACATATAGATCTGGAGCTCATGGAAGTTGTCTAGGCTGAAGACAGGGATTTAGACATCTTCAGAACATAAATAGTGGCAGAAGGCCTGAAGGTAGGCTAAAATAGGATCATGTAGGGGAGAAAATATAACAAGTAGGGCATAAGACCAGGAGCAGAACTCTGAAGATCACTGATATTTAAGATTCTACCTAAGAGATGTGAGGAATAGCAGTAGGAGGAAAAGAAGGATAACTTATTGGAGAAGTATCTCTGGAAAAAAGGGAGAATTTTCAGGAAGGAAGGACCAATCAAACAGTATTAATTGCCATAGAAAGTGGGTCAAGCCAAAATCATAAAAATATTTATTGGGGTTGGCAATATGGAAGTCATAGGTGAACTCAATGGTTGTTTCAATAGAGAAGAGGCAAGAACCAGATTGTAGGGGTTGAATAGAGAAGACTTAAAAAAATAAGATAAATTAGTGTAGCCCAATTTATGCAAGCAGTGCCATGAACAGAAGGAGAGAATGGTGACAGGTCTGTGACAATCAAGATGACACTAATACATTGACCTGTCATTATACTACATTACATTACTGCATACTAATAAGTGTTAGTTGACAGAGTATGAATAAATAAATAAATATTAATTATAAAGAGGTAATTGACTTTAATAGAAAGGTAACAAGTTCTCCAATACTCCTTCCCAACTTAAGTTCCTCAGTATAGTACATTAATATAATGATGATTAGTCTTAAAAACCCTGGATTAGTTATTTCATTTATGCTCATTTCTTGCAAAATGCTATCAAATCCTTGCAATGGATACATCTAAAATCATGAGCAACTACAGGCAGCTTGAGGCAAAGTAAAGAAAAATGGATTTGGTTCCACCCCATGTTTCCAGCCACTCACATGTATGATGTTGAGCAAGTCTCTTCATCCCTCCAGCTCTTAGTCTCTTCATCTCTCCAGCTCTTAGTTCTCTCTCTGTGTAATGGAGTATGGACTAAACAAAAATAGGAAATAGATAGCAAGTCATTTCTGTAATTGTAAAACCTAACCGGAACCCCAGGATAAGATTTTTTGCAAAGAAAAATTACTATTAATGTTAATACCAGTTGTTGCTTTGGTTACATTTGGAGCTATGTATGTTTCACAAGATATATTCCACATCAAGCAATTAAAATCACCACATATAATAACATAATAAATAACATATAAAATCATGACATAATAAAAGCCAAAATCAAAAAAGCATTTTTAAAATATAAATCTGAAACACAATCTAATTAATTTGTTATTTGCTTTTTACTATTTTTAACATTACATATAATTTCAAATATATATGACTATGTACAAATATATTAGACAAGTTAGGAAAACAGAAACCAGATTGTTTTCAACAGAGAGGATTTAATGGAAGAAACTGGTTTCACAGGTGTCAGAAGGATGAATAAGTAAAAAAGTCACATAGAGGTAACTCAGGAAGTAGCTACAATGCCTGAGGTTAGGAGAACAAATGGGAAAAGATGGAGTAACAGGAGTAGGAGCCACCAGATCCAGTAATCTAAGGAAGAGGCTTGGGCTGGCTGCTGCTGGTTCTCTGGGGGAAATGATGAGCCATTTCTGAAGTGCCAACAGGAGCTGGAGGCTAAAGCCGCTTCCACAGTGGAGGCCACCACCTAACACTTAGGAGAATTGCCATTTTAGAATCAAAGCCAACAAGAATAAAACAAATTTTAAAACAGGAAGGAAGTATTGTCTCCTCTTCCAATCCCCATTCCTCAATAACTTCAAGTCTCTGTCTAATAATTTCAAAAAGCTGTCGATGAAACCAGAAGTATGAAATTTGCAAAGTCACAGCCCTAGCATTACAAACTAGTGTCAAAAAAGGAGGACATGTTGCTGAGAGACAACAGGCAAATTACTTGCACAACTTTGCTTTTAAAGAAAAGTAAAGGTTAATTACATTGTAGTTAATAGCACAAAAATTAATGTTGAAAAAAGTATAGTATCTTGGATAATGTGAGAATTATAGGGATCCTTACATGAACAAATAAGTACATATAAGCAGAAAAGAGAAAGTTGTCCCATGATTAGGAACAGAAAGCAGAAAGAGGGAGGTAAGAAAGAAAATATAGGCTTCATGGAAAAGATTTATATTAAAAAAGGAAAATGATACTAATATGAAAATAACAATAATTATAATATTAAAAGTTCTATATAATTAAATTAAGTTTCAGGTATGAGAAATGGACTGTTACTTTGGTGCCACAGGCCATCATGAAATGTCTAAAATCTAGGATTACTGGGCTTCTATGCTCATGAGCAATTGCTTTGTCAACAAGTGCCCCAGAGTTAAGATAGACCAACAGTGACATCTGCTGCCATGGACTTATTTTTATAAGGGCCAGTCTCAACATTTTCAAGTTAAGATTCCTGCCAAACCACTGGGCTTCTGCTGTGATGAGTCAGCACTTCTGGAACTCCTGTTTGTCATCTCTGCTATTAGAAGATTTTCTAAGGAGAACACAGAACATGGGAAAATGAGAGAATGTTTGAAAATGTAACTAAAACAAATAAAAACAGTAGGGTCAGAGGAATAAGTGATGTTACAGAAACTTCACATTGTCTTTTCACATCCTGTTTTTCCTTTAACTAAGTAAGTCCAAATTAATCTTGCAGTTGTTAGCAAGCATAGGCATGTCTTCATTGAAAAGAAGGATTAATTTAACTGTTGCCAGCTTCAGTGGATTCCAATCCCAAATTTACACCATAATATTTAGACCAGAAAAAAAAAATAAATAAAAGTCCAACGATCAAAGAAGGGTATGTAAGAAATTTTTAGAGCCACCCTTGCTTAGGAAACCACTTCCTAGCTATCTAAGTGTTTACCTTGATTATACCTCCTTCAACATCTGCTGACCTTCTGGTTCTTTGTTTTTCTTTTCTGAAAGGCAATAGAACATAAGGTTTGAATCAAAAATATATTTTTTGTTAAAAAAAAACATATTATCACCAGTGTAAAGTGATCAGTGTGGCTCATTTGTATGAACCCACAAATATTAGCTCAAGAAAATCATGGGTTAATTTATTTGCTCTAGAAAAAATGGTAAATTACATGAATCTCTACCTCAGTTATAAAAGAAGATGAAAAAAAAAGACAGATGTTTCAGCAGATGGAGAACTGAATTAAGAGTTCTGGCTTCCAGTACAAGGTTCTGACCAAGCCTCAATGTGTCATCTTGAGGAAATTACATAACTTCACTCAGCCTTAGTTTTCTCCTCTGTAAAATGAAAGGATGAGGCTATATGACGGATGAAAAATGGGATACAACTCATTTTCCTTTTTGAGTTAACTGGCAATATTCACCACTCATAACTGGTGACTTTATGGAAAAGAGTGCTAATAGTAGGATCTGCTGTGGACCACAGAAATGTGAGCAGCTGCATGCACACCACATATATACCAATTCACAAACAAGACAATTTCTTACCTTCTCTTGTAGCTGTAGATTCTGTCGTCAGCCATCATATTTAGTGCCTGCTCTATTAGTTGTGCAAGATGCTCAAAGGACATCATTTCTAATCTTCACAACATTTTAAAGACAAGAAAACCAAGCCTCAGAATATTATGTAATTTTTTCAAAGCTATATAACATAGCTGGACCAATTACTGACATAATCTCCCAACAGTCCATTATAAATAAAAACTTCTTGTATTTTGGATCACATCCCCTAGCCCTCTCAAAACACAAAAGCTATATTATAACATCATTGTGTGCTGTCAGATGATACCTATATACCTACCTAAAGAAAGGATGAAAGTCTGGACATAAAATTTGGTTGGCCCACATAAATATAAAGGGCAAGGGAGGAACCTCAGGGAAAACATGTCTAAGAAAATGGTTTCTTTCAACAAACAAACTGAATGCACGCTGAAAATGAAAAGCGACAAAGGAAGGAACAGTAACTAAAAGTCATGTTTAACTTTAAAGCAAATAGAATTCTACACAAATAAAATTAAGGAGATACCAAATCCAAGTTAAAAAGAACCATAAAAACAGAATACTGTGTGTTGCCTCAATCTGGAAATAATTGCTGACTTAATCAGTCAGCTACGCTGACAGTAATGTGGGATGTAGCAGACACATGTGAATGTACAATAAACATTATTTGATGGTGATAGTTTATAAGTAATTCAGACAATGGATTCCTGGTGAAAAATATTTTTTGAAGTTTCTTTAATTTGATACATATCTTGTACATGTTTTAGATTATTATAATATTCCAATACAGCAGAAAGCAAACAAATGCTAACTTTTTATTAGAACAAACTAACTCTTCGCATCACATAATAGAATCCTCAGGCGTCTTTAAAAGTAGCATCACAAAATTGGTCTATATTGACTGGTTACAAAATTACATACTGATGCTTTCAAAGTAAATACTTAGAAATTTACAATTGCCTTTGGAAAATTACTCAGCAATGCAGATTAGTAAAAAAGCTCTAAGAAAACCAGATGCAAGAATGAACTCATAGCAGAAAAAAAATGACTGTTAGTGGCCAGATTGGATTTCATATCAAAGCACCTTGTGTTCCTATAATTAGCAGACTAATTTATTCATATTATAAATATTTATTCTTCACTTATCATGTACTCGGTACTGAAGAAGTCACCAAGAATACATTCATGAAATAAAATAGTCCTAACTTTGAGGAGTAGACATCTAATTAGAGACAGGCCTATAAATAAATTAAAATACAAAGTGACAAGTAAATCAACTGGATTATGTTTGAAGTATATATGTATTACATGAAAGGGAAGTAATTAATTTTCTCTCATATAACCAGGAAAAGATCAGAAAGACACAGAAGCACAGGAACAAAGTGAAGGTCAATCTGTTTCTTCAGGCACTATTAATTGATATGTTGTTTACATAATACTAAAATAGTCAAAACTGTAAAAATTTAAGTCATAGACATTTAGACAGGCCCCACTCATATACAAGAAAGCTCTAAAAAGAGTACAATCAATAACCACATGAAAAATAAAATTTATATAATTATAATTACATAAAGCAAATGTTATACTATTTTTCATCCCTACTATTCCAAGCCAATATCATTCCAAGGTGTAAAGGCACGACATGCTATCATGCATTAAGAAAGTCAACACAAGAAAGTCCTGCAGAGTGTTATTCCACATGGCCTTGTGACTAATTCTGTTTGTGGAATGAGCTGAGCTGTGGTCATGGGTCACTTTCAGCCAGCCAAGAGAATATTTCCAGAGTGTAATTGTTCTGGGCATCAAGGCACTTTACAGCATGTTCCCAATGCCTTTTGATACTTTGTGGCCAGGAGACTGCTGAGAAAATATTATTCACCACAATTAGACTGGACTAGTCAACCTCCTGGTTATTACATCTCCATGTCAACACAAGCCATGTCTGCGACCGAATTTACCAGATGTTTCTAATTTCTCTACCTTCTGAACTACAAGTTGAATTTTTTTTCTGGCTTTGAAATATTTTAAACAAAGGACTTTCTGTGATGTCTCAGAAAAACTCACAAAATGTAAACCCTGGCTAATATCAGAATAAGAGTCCTGGCTCTCCTGCACTGCCACTTGATGGGATTTCTTGCTTCTCACTGCCTATGACATTTTCTCAATAGAGTTTTTACCTATAGGAGTCTCATTCAATCTCTAGATATCCCCATATGACTAACATATAGAAAAACTTCACTAAATTCTGGATTCTGGAGCTAACAATACAACCTCTGTTGCTGTATTACCTAAAACAAATGCTATTTCAAATTAAGGTCTTAATATCTATAAACATCATCAATTCATATATCCTCTCAAACCAACCATTGCATTTCTAGAACTTTTCTAGAACATTATCCAAAGATTTTACACATATTCTCAATGAAGTTTTTGCTAGATATCCATTACTACTCTGTCAAGACCTGGAATTTAGAAACAACCTGAGACTTATTAGTAGGGAACCCGTAGTATATTATATTCTATGCCCACATACGGAATAATATTCAGACCTTATGATGATTAGACGGTTCTCTAAATATGTAATAATATCAAAAATCTCCATAATAATTATTAGGTAAAAAACAAGGTGAGGAACTAGGTGGATATTTGTGTGTGTGTAGATGTGTATAAATATAAAGACAATACATCCATATATACTGTAAACTTTGTGTCATTTTGAATTTTAATTTGTTGCTATTTGGAAGTATTGTTTATTTAAAAATAAAAAAATTTGGGAGAAATAAAGTAAAATAAAAATTAACAAAAAGTGAGACTTTGAGGAAACTACCCATAATAAATTAATGAAAAGGGAGCAAGAGAAAAGGAAGAAAAAAAGAAACAGAATCTTAGATTCTAAAACCATGGATGGATCTGTTTCTTATTCCCTATAGTAAAATTTCCAACTGTGTCACAGATTGGCCCATCCTAATTCTGATAATTTGCAACCCTCCAGGAGGGCCATGTGACACTTGACCACACACTCTCCTGTCCTGTGAAATGCCTTGCCCTGATTCCTGACCTGGTCCTCTGTCATTCCTCTCAGTGCTCAGGCATTTCCTCATCCCCCTTCTTGTGAGTTCTTCCTTCAAGGCTTTGGCTGTGGGCCTTTCCCAGAGCTCAGAGATTTCAGCCTCAGTATCTTCAAATATTCATTTAGAGGCATATTTCATCCACATTTTATTTGTAGATGATTCCCAAAACTAAACCTCCAATATTTGTATACATTCTGTCACCTTCCTTGTCTTCCCTTTCCTTTTTCATTCTCATTGTTTTCTAACATTTACACATTCTGATTGGCAACAGAGAGCTTCCACCAGTTGCTGTATTAAACACAGAACTTAATTTTTCCCAGTCTCTCCCACTTTCATATTTTATATATATATATGAACAGTCTTCATTCAATACTAATTGTCAAATTCCTCAAACTTAGGAAGATTTTTACAGTTATCTTACTATCCACACCTCCTCCTCCATCTTCATCCAGTCAAGAATAGTGTTCTAGACTAGATTCTTACTCAACATATTTATATTGAATATTATGTTTTTATGAATAAATCATTCCCTCTAATGACAACCAGATCTAGTACACAATTTGATGTGCATGATAACACATAGGAATTTTCCTTGTGATTGATTGATTTCCAGTCCAACCTGTTCTACAATAGATTTGAAACAGTCCACACCATAATTATTTGCTTACATTTTCTCCTCCCTTTTGAGGCTAGGGCCTATGTGTTATTTTTTTTATCCTGAGGAGTTTATGAATAATTCCTTATTAAAAAATGAAAATAAGAAAAAAGAAAATGCACGATTAGAAGTATTTTCCAAAAAGGATTTTGACACTTAGTAAATTCATATTCTTTCTAAGAAATGTTTCATACTCACATTTGATAAAATATGTCTGTCACTATTGTAGGAGGGATAACTAAAGTTCACTAATTCAGATAAGCAATAAATACAAATTAATTTTCATTAGTCAACTGAATTGTTATGAGTCTGTAATGCAGCCTAAACACTTCAACTTGAGTCTTTTTGAAGATTCTCCCAATTATTTAAGGGTTGTGTTGAGGTTTAAAGAAAGAGTAAGGATCTTAAGAATCGTATAGGGTTAAGGATTGGGGAGAGATAGGAAGATAATATGGCCCTGAAGTTGCCTCTCATATACAGGTTACACCTGAGAAGTCCATCATGCCATGGTATTATGGTCTTTCAGGTGACAGCTTTGTACCACTCTTGGAGTGTGGAAATTTTGCCACAAAGCTCCCCATTTCCCACCTGCCAGAAGCCTCATAGAGTTACTTCTTTCATAGCATCTTATCAAGCCTCATCTTCTCAAGAGCATTGCCAGGAAATGAAGTGGAAAATTCAGATCTCTAGGATACCATGAACCTCCCAGTTTTTATCTTCTCTCTTTTTTTTTTTCAATACTGTTTAAGTTTTTATAACAGCTTGTTTCATGAAGAGAGAACACTGGAATAAGGTGATACTTTCTTGCTACAGCAAGCTCAAATTGTGTCAGAAATTTCTGATTATTCCAATCCATTACTTTCTAACATCAAAGCAATTCTACCTTCCAATATCCAACCAAGACACTTTCCTTTGCTCTCATGTCTACTTTATTTTACTGATTACACAAGTCCTTTCCCCATTATGAGGTTTAGATTGCTAAAACAAAAGCCAGGTTTTTTTGTGTCCACTCAGTCACATCCCTTCCTTGAGACACTGAGCCTCAAACCGAATACTTACTTGCATATGAGAAGAAAAAGGGAGAAATACAATATGAAGTTTAAAAATGAATTTATCACACTGTTTTCCCCAGCTCTCTATTCTCTGTCTCTTGGTTTTCCTTTCCCTTTTTCACTCTCATTGCATCTCTACATGAAATCACCCTTTTCAGAGCACCTATCATCTTACACTTAGATTACAATAGCCTCCTGAGTCTCCACTTCATCCCGGCTCCCATCATCCCTTTCCCCTATAAAAGCATTTATCATGCCCCTGTGTAGTCTTCTGTTGATTGTTGCAGAAAGCATAAATTCTTCTACCAGTTTGAAAAATATGCATGAAATTGTCTCAACCTAACTTATTTTTATCTGATTCCCTGTATTCAATATCTTTTCCAAAAATATCAATACTTTATTGTTCCTCTCATGCATATTTTACTCATTTCTGCCACAGTACTTTAGTCACAGTTTCTCTCACTTTGAAGATTCTCAAACATTTTATCCTCTAGATAAATTTTAACCAACTTTTAGAATAAACTTTAGAGTCACCACTGGAGTCCAATCTCTCTCTTCTGCATAATAATTTCACCACAGAGCATACATTTTACAATTTAGTATTTACTTGTGAACTTACGTAGTTTGTGAATTGCACCTTACTTATTTCACAGATTTTATCTTTGTTCCCTCCACTAATTGCAAGCACCCTGAAGGCAGAAGCATATTCTCATATCTCCCCCATTGTACCCAACACACAATCTGCCATGTAATAAATACTTAATCAACACTCACGTGATTGCATGACCACGTGACTTGCCAGTGTGGCCCCTCCCAATCCCTGCCAACTTCCCCTACCCCAACATTTACACACACTTCCTTCTACCTGACATCTCTCTCCAAATCAGAAAGCAGTGAATAATTCTATACAGGAATACCCTGTTTTATTGTGCCTTGCTTTGTTGCACTTCACAGAAAATGCATATTTTTTTTTAGAATGAAAGAAAGAGGAAGAGATTTAGAAAAAGAGAGAAAAGGAGAAAGAAAGAAACAGCAAAAGAAAGAAAAAGAATGAAAGAGACAAAGAAAGAGGAAGAGAAAGAGGGAGAGAGAATGGGATTCTTGTTTTATTGCCCAGGCTAGAATACAGTCTAAAAATGAGTATTAAAAACCTCTTTTATGCCAATAATTGTGTTTAACAATGGAGACAGGAAGGAATAGGGG